>WNGS01132942.1:0-10706 GCA_020271785.1 Procambarus virginalis
GGTTAATTTATTACAAAACAGCAGCAATATTATCTGCACATTGTACCGAATATTAATAAATGGTGTCTGTTTTTCCTACGGTCGGCCGCGGCTTTAAACAGCCTAGTGTGAGGACGGGTCGAGGTTTAAAATAAAACCTTAAAATAACGAACTTTAAAATAAAAATAAAACGGGGACATATGCAGCAAAATTTAATGGAATGGGAAAGACGAAAATATAATCCCAACCTTTTATAATATAACGAATTGGGTAAACAAATCCACAAGGGCCATGACGAGGATTCGAACCTGCGTCCGGAAGCATCCCAGACACTGCCTTAATCGACTGAGCTACGACAGGGTAAAAAGGGTTGAAACAAACCGAAGTTCTACTGAACTTACTGGATCCCGCAGCCTCTCCGAGACAAGCCAGGATTTTACACAACTCCCCCCTGCACCCGAGCTATGTCAATAGGCCGTTCTCCGTCTTCGCCCTTACTTCATTACAAACACTTGTGGATTTGTTCATTGGATGTTTCACGTTAGTGTCATTTTTGTGTGTAGCGAATTGGGTAGGTCTAGTCTAGATGATGTTAGGCTTATGTTATGCTAAAATATCTCTAGACCGAGTTAACTTTGAACTTTGCTTTAAACTCCAGCCCTCGTATCGTTCCATTTAACGCACACACGCGTGTGCGCGCACGCGCGCACACGCACACGCACACGCACACACACACCACACACACACACACACACACACACACACACAGGTGTGTGTGTGTGTTAGATACCAGATACGTGTGGATACACACGTGAGTATCTGGGAGGTGAAATCCTGCAAGAGTCAAATAGAGAGAAAGATCTGAGGGTTGATATCACACCGAACCTGTCCCCTGAAACCCACATGAAAAGGATATCAGCGGCATATGCTAGATTGGCCAACACAAGAATTGCCTTTAGAAACTGGCATAAGAAATCCTTCAGGACCTTGTATACCACTTATGTCAGACCAATCCTGGAGTATGCGGCTCCAGCCTGGAGTCCATACCTAGTTAAACACAAGATAAAGTTTGAGAAGATTGAGAGGTATGCCCAGATTGGTTTCAGAAATGAGAGGTATGAGCTACGAGGAAAGGCTACGGGAACTAAACCTCATGTTCCCCAGGAAGACAAAAGAATTAGGAGACATGGTCACCACCTACAAAATTCCAAAGAGGAATTGACAGGGTGGACAAAGACAAACTACTTAGCATGGGTGGAATACGAACAGCGGAACACAGGTGGAAACTGAGTACCCAAATGAGCCGCAATGACGTTAGAAATAAAAAAAAATTATGTCAGTAGTTAACAGACGGATTGCATTAGGCAGAGATCTGGTGGAGGCACACAGTTTCAAGTGTAGATATGATAAGGGCCCAGTAGGCTCAGGAATCTGTACATCAGTTGACAGTTGAGAGGCGGGGCAAAAAGAGCCAAAGCTCAACCCCCGCAAGCACAAGTAGGTGAGTAGACACACACACAGGATTATGCAGTATGTGCTTGCATGTTTCTCAAACGCTTCCGCCCATGACAGGGGGGGGGGGAAACGTTTGAGCAACGTTTCATTTAATTTCACCTAACGCTTATGTTCACATAGCAGGAAATAGGTACCTGGGACTTAGCTACTGTGGATTACCTCCTGAGAGTCATCAGTACTTGACCTAGTAGGCATGATAGGGAAAATAGGTCGGGAGTCATTACACTAGACAAGCAGCACATTTAAGTAAATACAAACAATGCGAATACACACACCCGTGGTGTGAGTGTGGGGCAACGGCTGTATGTGTAGCACCACACACATCCTCCAGTGTTGCACAAGGCCGTCCATGGTGTGACACCAGTGGTGTGACACCAGTGGGGTGACACCAGTGGGGTGACACCAGTGGGGTGTCGTGCACTGTTCAACACCACAACAAAACGTATCTCCTCCAAGTTGTCATAGTTTATCAACAACAATTTCTACTGTGTGTGTATATGTAGTGTGTAGTCGAAGCCTTTAGAAGCATATATATTGTCTATTTTGCTTATTTTATAATTAATCTGCTCTTAAGATACGCAGATTAGGCAATGCAGTGTGGCACGAGTTATAATTACTTTGAAATCTATTGTCATTATCCACGGATAAGAATTCATGACAATTATAACAATAGGTAAGAACAAAGAATTACCGAGAGTGCCTTATAAGAGCTTCCCATTCAGTATCTTAATAATAAGTAGTAGTAATTGACCTGTAATTGAGCTTAATGATATATTCTCTCTAGTTTGTCATTCAAATCTGTAGAGTAGTTCAACCCATCCTCCTGAAATTATTATATATATAGTATGTATTTGGTGGAACCCGCCAAGATGTAATGATAGACCTCACTAGTAAGTAAAGTAGGGGAAGTAGTAAGGGAAAGTAAGTCACTTTTTGTACTTTTATATTTATAGAGTCTAGGGGAAAAAAAGCTAAGAACCAAGTTTAAATATTATAGGCCTAGTATAGGACATATATGAACTATATTGGGCCCAAGATAGCGTGTAATCTGACCTAAACCCAACAAACCTCTCCTAGGACTGCTAGAAGAGGTTAGGTTACTTCAGGTTAACTTAAATATTTTTCTAAAAGCAACATTAATATAAAAGTTTCTCGTTTGTCCAAATTCAGTAATACAGGAGTCAACTTTCTGGTCCGTCACCCCATGGAGGTGGTCCGTCACCCCATGGAGGTGGTCCGTCACCCCATGGAGGTGGTCCGTCACCCCATGGAGGTGGTCCGTCACCCCATGGAGGTCCGGGAGGTGGTTGTTACAGCCTGCTTGAGCCAGTAACCGGGTTCGTTTTACTTAATGGGCCATAGAGCCTCCTCTTATGATCCCACCCAAAGTCAATGGCAAGTTCTCAAGGTTTAGCGGTAACAGGTGAAAGTGCAAGGAATAAAGGGGGTTAAACAAGACGCAATTACACCTTCACCAATATATTATCTGTAGAAGTATAACTGCACTTATATACACAGTGTTGCTTTCACACAGGACACTCAATATATCTGCAGTGTTTTTCAAAACCTAGCGAGTCCATTATCTTCAAGTGTACGGAGTCCACTTTTAGTGGTAATCACCGGCGAGTTTACCCACAACACGGGCCAGTCCACACACCGTATCGTCACAATGTCCCAATACCCCCACATCGGCTCTCCAGCAACACACTGGCAGAGGGCTTCAGCAACACGCTAACAGGGGTCACAAATCACTTTCAGGGGTCTCTGTAAGCCTGGCAGAAGTCTCTAGCAACGCACACAAGCAGCCCTTCTCAGCAAACGGTCACTACTGTGTTGTAACTCCTGTTGGCCAAATTCCGGGTATGTCAGTCCATACTATACTACACAAGTCCAGCAGCTAACACACTGCTACTACCGACGGCGGCCACTTTGTCCTCTCACAGGATCAAGTTAGGAGCTCTGGACTGCTCAAGGAAAACTGATTTCCACAGCGTAATAGCCTCATCATGTTACTTTTGTGAACATAAAAGTCATTAGCCAGACAGACTGTATACTGGGTGAACTTAGGATGGCAACCTTTCACCGGGGAACTGAAATTGTAATGGAATACACAACCTAGATGGCGTTGATATCGTTACGCCACCCACCAGAGGTCATCATCATCGACCTCACCTCCTAACTGAGGTATGAAACGGGAGCCTCTCACCGCACCCCGTCCTCCAAACAAAGACTCAAAAATGATTCCATGCACCCGCCAAACCCCGTTTATAAATGAAAAACGGTTTACACACGACTCACAACTGATTTCGTTCGAACACTTTCGGAACAAGTGCTTCACTGACGAATTTTGTTCAAACTACAACACTGTAAATGCTTCACCCATGTGCTACAAGTACAAATAATCACCAACAAAACCTAAACACCTAACCTAACCTATGCCTATATATGCACATTAGGCTAATATATTATAATATTAATTTATATTTGAGAAAATTTCCGTTTTGAATAAACAGCTTATTAAAATTTATGAATGCGTCTGTGAGGTCGACCACTGGATGGAATAGACTTGAGTCGAGGACGGGTTGTTCACTGACGCCACACCTCCGCCAACAGATGGCGTTGTCTGCATCTCACCATTAGCCTTGGTGTTGGAGCGCAGGTCCATAGATGGCACTGACATCGCTCCTCCACACACTGCAACAACAGTGTTGATACCGTGACAGTGGTCCATCACTACATGTTGGTGCTCCCACCAGTCTCTCTGAGAACCTTCACTTTAGGAGGCTGGGTTGGAGAGTTGACAGCTCACCACACTGATGCTTGCTAAGGAGGCCTGGTCAGGAACCGGACCGCGGGGACCATGGGCCCGGAAGTCAACGCATGGTAACCGCAAGGTAAGGAACACCTGGTGTAACTGTAGTTACCACGGAACACCTCGTGCAAGAGGGGTAAAGATGGGTCAAAATTCCACAAGTGCCAACGAGGCTGACGCCTGACGTTGTCATCCTGGCGCGCGCCAACGAGGCCTTACATCACGCGTTAACAACCGCTCGCTAATGACCAGGATGAATTGGTCGTACATATTATCCAGGAGCTAAATATTTACTACGCGACAGCAAGCCTTCCTAAGGTGGTAGTGGTGTTCTTTCTCCATAATTCAATTTCATATTCAATTAATAGACGGCATTATCAGAGTTAATGAATCCTATAATTTAAAGAACACGTCTACTGAAGAAATATTTTGTAATGCAAAGTAATTGATGGCACTTAGAAGAGGACAAGAACGTAACGTTCTCTTGTCTTAGAAGAGGACACGAACGTAACGTTCTCTTGTCTTAGAAGAGGACACGAACGTAACGTTCTCTTGTCTTAGAAGAGGACACGAACGTAACGTTCTCTTGTCTTAGAAGAGGACACGAACGTAACGTTCTCTTGTCTTAGAAGAGGACACGAACGTAACGTTCTCTTGTCTTAGAAGAGGACAAGAACGTAACGTTCTCTTGTCTTAATAATCGCTTGTGGGTTTCAATATGAATGAAATACGAACCTCGTTTGACTTCTACATCGCTGCTGTTGCCGACTAGTGAAGCTGAAGTTAATGTAATACATCACTGCGCTAATATTGACCTCTGATGTAATTGTGAAATATTCTTGAAGCTCTCATTGAGAGGCACCAATTCTGTTGTAAAAGGATTTACAAATATTTAAAAATGCTTAGTCGTGTAGCTCCAATACTTTATTTTATATATATTGTAATAATTTGTTATGTATATATTATTATCGACTTACAATCAGGGAACCCGGGATCGATTCCCGGATGGGACAGAAATGCTTGGGTATGTTTCCATTCACTTAATGTCTCTGTACACCTACCAGTAAATGGATAGACTGGCAACTGTTTGATTTGATTGTTGCCGCCGACGGCGGCTAGTTTATTGTGCACCCCATACTCATCCTGTGAGCGGTAGCGCAAAAGCATTACAGAGGGCACAAAAGGTCTTTATCAGACCTCATCTTAGATTATTTCATAAACAATTTGCAACTGTTGTTGTCTTGCATCCTGGCTCCTGTCTGCTGATCCACCTACAACAGGTACCTACAGTCTGCTGATCCACCTACGACAGGTACCTACAGTCTGCTGATCCACCTACGACAGGTACCTACAGTCTGCTGATCCACCTACAACAGGTACCTACAGTCTGCTGATCCACCTACAACAGGTACCTACAGTCTGCTGATCCACCTACAACAGGTACCTACAGTCTGCTGATCCACCTACAACAGGTACCTACAGTCTGCTGATCCACCTACGACAGGTACCTACAGTCTGCTGATCCACTACGACAGGTACCTACAGTCTGCTGATCCACTACGACAGGTACCTACAGTCTGCTGATCCACTACGACAGGTACCTACAGTCTGCTGATCCACCTACGACAGGTACCTACAGTCTGCTGATCCACTACGACAGGTACCTACAGTCTGCTGATCCACCTACGACAGGTACCTACAGTCTGCTGATCCACCTACGACAGGTACAAGCCACAAGTATGGGAGGTAGAAATAGCCTAAGCTACTCTATCCCTTTGAGATGTATGTCTTTCTTATCATAATAAACATACTTGAACTTGAACTTGAAGCCACAAGTCTTTACTCAACCTACGGAGGGCCGCCGCAACACCTCCAACCAACAAGTAAACTTAAGTCCTGAACACTGTTCATCGGTGTGTACTCATCTAGTTGTACTCACCTAGTTGTGCTTGCGGGGGTTGAGCTCTGGCTCTTTGGTCCCGTCCCTCAACCGTCAATCTACTGGTGTACAGATTCTCGAGCTTGTCGAACTCTATCATATCTACATTTGAAACTGTGTATGGAGTCAGCCTCCACCTCATCACTTCCTAGTGCATTAGCCTTTCCTCATAACTCATGCCTCTTAGTTCTGGGACTAGCCTAGTGGCATACCTCTGAACGTTTTCCAGCTTCGTCTTGTGCTTGACAAGATACGGGCTCCATGCTGGGGCCGCATACTCCAGAATTGGTCTATCATATATGGTATACAAGGTTCTAGATGATTCCTTACACAGGTCTCTGAAGGCGGTTCTGATGTTAGCCAGCCTCGCATACGCCGCCGGTGGTATTCTTTTGATGTGGGCTTCAGGAGACAGGTTTGGCGTGATATCAACTCCTAGATATTTCTCTGTCCGTTTCACGAAGGACTTCCTCTCCCATTCGGTATCCAGTGTCTGGACTCCTATTTCCTCCGCCTAGTTGCATCACCTTACATTTACTTGATCTGAACTTTAGTAGCCATTTGTTGGACCATTCCTTCAGTTTGTCTAGGTCATCGTGTAGCCTCATACTATCTTCCTCTGTCTTAATCCTCCTCAAAATTGGTGTCGCGTTGCTGGAGCCGGAACTGAACCCGTTGAGCACGACCATTGCTCTTCCTGTACTCGAGTGGCTATTTGCTGAGTAGGCAAGTAATTATTTGTAATTTTTCTTTTGTGTGTTTTTATTTATATATTTTGTATGTACAAAAAGTAAAAATCCTGCGAAGAATGTTTGGTTTAATTGGCTGAGACACACAATTGCCCGCATTCTCAGCTTATTTACAAGGCATAAACCGTATGTTTGCACGTGGGTCGGCGTGTTTGATCCTAGTTGTGTCGAGGTGAATGTTGAATGTGCAGCTTCAATATACCAATATTTATTTTTGTATATTTATTATGAAACACCTACCCCGCTAACGCCCTGTATTTAGATTTATAAGGAGATTGGTGCATTGAAATCTTTACGGTCTGTGTGTATTGGAAACAAATGATTTCGAAGGTGTTTATCATACACAGTTTGGAGGGAGTTTACTGTAGTGTGAGGGAGTGCGTGTAATATTAGGCTACTACTGTTTTCTGTTGTGGTGAAGAGAGGGTGGCGCTTCACCCATCACATTGTTGATAAATCTAGTCTAGTTTATCTTGCCAATAAAAAAAACAAAAGATCTTCCACTTTTTATTATCCTTAAATAATAAAGTAAAAATCTCTATTGTCTATCAGATATCTTTGCATATTATGTTATAAAAATATGTCATAAAATGTAGAATATGAGTATATGGATAAAATTGATTCATCACAGGAGATTGGCACAGGGAAACTTATTATAAAAGGCTATATCTCACAACACAGTTGATCAAGTTTGAACTTCAAGTTCACAAGACAATTGCTCATATTCGAGCAGCAGTCATCAAGTCATGGAGTTGGCCTCACAAGGAGAATTCGTGTCAGGTAATTTGGAAAATATCCTCAACATTGAGACCGTGAGCGTCATAGGGGCAAGTGTGTGATAAGACGCATACGTCATAAGATGAAAACTCTACTGGAACAAACACCGTCTGGTAGACCTTATAAGTTACCACCTCTCGACCAACTTCGATGGCACGTCTGCTGACTGCCGGAACTCTTATAACATTATATTATCATAAATCTAAGATAAAAATAGAGACTATGTATAAATATCTAAGGCAAAAAGAGAGGTGTGGGAGGGGTGGTGTCAGTGAGGTGGAGGTAGCGGGGATGAGGTCCGAGAAGTGAAGGAGAAGTTTGATGTCAGTGAGAGAGAAGGATGGGCAAGGACAGTGAGGTGAAGATGGGCAAGGACAGTGAGGTGAAGGGGATGAGGTAAAGATGAAAGAAGTTAAAGATTATGTTACATATTACGTAATTTAAATAAGATATCACAGCCCATCCTCCAATAATAATGACTATACTTTTAGCAATATTTGATCAAACAGACTGTTGGGGTCAAAAACCTCACGCTTTGTATTACATAATAACCCAGATGGCATAAAAGAAAAATGGAAAAGTAATAAAGAACCTAATATAACCTCTCTAATCCTAGGGCTAATATACGCTATCCTAGCCCTATATTGTAAATATATATATGCGTTATACTAGGCTAAGAATGTTTGTTTGGTTTTTGTTTTTTTTTTCCTGTCCTCTACAAAATTAATTGTAAAAAACGTAATTATTATTGAACGTTCGACCAAACAGTTGCTGTAAGTATACCGTCATTTTAAGAGGTTGGCTTTGATAACGATGCGACACGTCGCCAGGTACCAGCACAATATGTACATTATTATTGTCACTATTAGCATTTTTAACTTTATTTTGAAAGTAGTGAGGGACAACTGTGCCTTTGAGGAGTTTATTTTAATTACAAATCTGGCACTATCTAAGCCAAATAAAGAGGTAACAATATCATAAAACGTGAGGCACTGTGTATGGTTGCTTTGGACCACACACTTATTTGGGGTACATAATGAAGCTGGTGTTAATTAATTAAGCTGAGCTTGAGAGCTGCCAGAGAGAGCATTCGGCAACCTGCCACACGGTCGTGTGGACGGGCGTGACCTAGGCAGTCGGTCGTGTGGACGGGCGTGACCTAGGCAGTCGGTCGTGAGGACGGGCATGACCTAGGCAGTCGGTCGTGAGGACGGGCGTGGCCTAGGCAGTCGGTCGTGAGGACGGGCGTGACCTAGGCAGTCGGTCGGGGGACGGGCGTGACCTAGGCAGTCGGTCGTGTGGACGGGCGTGACTTAAGCAGAGTCGTGTACGTCAGCTTGCGACGAGAAGTCGTCGTCTTCCACATCGAGAATATCTTCATCCTCGGTGTCGGTGAGCGGGTGGGCTGAGGGCGGGAGGACCTCCGGGTGGCGCGAGCGAACGTGTCTGTCTAAATCTCTGCGTCGCACTAACACCTTCCCGCAGTGGTCGCACCTGTAGGGCGTCTCGCCCTCCGCGTGCAGCCTCACATGCTTGTTCAGGTTGCTGGGGTCGCCGAACGGTCGCAAGCAAACTTTGCACTTGAGCGGCTTGTAGCCTGTGTGAGTGCGGATGTGAATTTTGAGGCCATACTTACGGGAGTAGAGCTTTCCGCAGTACAGACAAAGGTGACCTCGCCGGCTGCGGCCTAAGTTTGATACCAGCGTCTCCATTTCAGCGCAGGGGTCCACCACGACCCTTGCAGGATCCGCCTCCAGGAGCGGGCGGGCAGCACTCGTCAGGGGCATGACGGGCATTAGAGGCTGGGCAGCACTGGTGCTCTGGGGGTGGGGGGGCAGCAGTGTACCGAACAGCAAACGTGGATGAAATAATAAATCATGGTTGCTTGTGGGCGGCGGGCCTCCCATGATGAGTGGATGCACTGTGGAAGACCGGAAGGAAGCCCGGGAAGGTCCGGCAGGTAGGAAACTTGGAGGCCTTGGGCAAATTTGGAGTCTGGGACCCGGGCTCTCTGGGGACCCCGTGGTGTTGCTATTGACTCGACGAAAAGCAGACCGTGGCTCCTGTTGGAGGGAAGACCTGGGTGGAGAGGGTCTGGGGTCGCCCATGTGAGAGCTTGTGGAATCTGGAGAGACAGACTTGCTGCCACCGGGCGACCCTCGGCCCCTGATATCTCTGCAGGTCTTCCTGGGGACCTGTTGACGAGTCTAGAGGGCGGCGTCTGGGCCTGGGCGACACCGAGACCATCTCAAAAGGGCGGGATGAGAGGAGAGGCGTGAACCAGGGCTTGGGCGTGGTGCGGGCGGGCAGGCAGGAGAGGCGCTCCCACAGCAGGTGTGAGGCCAGCGTGTCGCAGCGGGCCGCCAAGTGCAGCTTCAGGGGGTTAGGGGCCGTGAAGGATCGGCTGCAGTGTGGACACACGTACACTCCGTCTGCAAGGAACCAGAAGGTAGTGGGGTAAGAAGGTGCAGGTGGTGAAGGGTAGGGGAGGTGGTGAAGGGTCCGGACGGTGGTGAGGGTAGGGCAAGGTGGTGAAGGGTAGTGCAGGTGGTGACGGTAGGAGTGGTGCAGGGGTTCAGGGGAGTGGTGCAGGGTAGTGAAGTGGTGAAGGTTAGGGAAGGTGTTGCAGGGTCCAGGAATGTGTTTATATTATTCATTTTCATTTATCACGTATTTTTTTCCGTTTTCTGTCCTGTTTTGTGTGCCTTTTCATTGAATGCTTTTGCCTTTTCATTTCCTGTTGGTGAAGGGTAGGGAACTGTGGTGAGAGTAGGGAAGCGTGGTGGAGGGTAGGGAGGTGGGTGAAGGGTAGGAAAGTGGTGAGGGGTAGAGGTGGTGAAGGGATAGGAAGGTGGTGAGAGTAGGGAAGGGGGTGAAGGGTAGGGAAGGTGGCGTGAAGGGTAGGGAGAGGTGGTGGAAGGGTAGGGAAGGTAGG
>WNGS01132950.1:0-12925 GCA_020271785.1 Procambarus virginalis
CAAACGTAGCATCAAACATAACCTAAACCAAACTACATATTAGCCGGGATAATACTGGATAAGATTTTTTCGTTTCGAAGAATCTCCATATACAAATTTGCTTTAAAACGGGGGAAAGAGATTGCCCATCCCAATTTTTCCAATTTTTTTTGTTTGAAAAAATTGTCCATTAAAACTATAATAATTGTCTTTTATACAACATTTGATAAGTTCTAATACTTGATTGGTCTGCAAGTTCAAATTAGATTTAGGCAGTTCCTCCTCACGTAGAAATTCTAACAAAGCATCAACAGTACTTTAGTGAATAAAGAGGGGGTCACATACGAAACTTAATTTAGTTTAAAATAAAAATTTTAACATTCAGTGTGGATAGCTTATAAACTGAGTGTCCCACATTTGTTTTGTCAAGTGTGAAGTGGAAATAGTACCAACTATAGGGGGACAAAACTTTAGGACTAACCACTTAGAAAGTTTATATTATAAGTTTGTGGAATTTTCTGCATAGGAGCTATTATTATAATATATATCTCTCTATGTATATAGATATATAGTATATCTATATATTAATATCTATATATATATACGATTCTATATATATATATCACTCTACCTATATTAATACATATATATATATATAGATCTATATATCTGTTTAGATCTATATCTCTATAGTATATATATAGTATCTCTATATATATTATCTAATGTATGCTATATCTCTATATCTAAATATATATGTATCTATTAGAGATCTCTAATACTACTACCTATCTCTATCTCTCTATCTAATAATATCTATATATATCTATGCAGAAATCCACAAAATGATAAACTTAATTATCAATGCATGTTTATTTTTTCTTGTCGGACGCGACGCTAGACGAGTCGGCTGTTCTTTATATAACTATGTTACCATTTTCAAAGACTTGTAGGGTTACACACACTCCAGCTAGCTACCACCTAACGAGGATTTTAGGACAGCTCTTTCATTTAGACCTTCATTTCGGATGAGGGTTCATTATATGTTTACACTATTTTGGATGATCGTGGAAACCAAACGTTCAACACAAAGCCAGAATGGGTATAGAAGAGCTAAAGGGAATACTTGAAAGTAAACTGCAGAGGGCCTATTGGCCCCTATTGCTTGATGCTACATTATTTGGAGCGGAGTCTTGAAGAAGTGGATAGAATATAATTGTGCATTAATGGCTGTTGATTGCTGGTGTGAACTTCTTAATGGTGTAGTTGCCTCAGGGCAGATATCAAGCCGCTGCTATCGCTGTATCTATCGATGATTTCCGTGTTGTTTCTGTTTAAAATTTCTCTGGTGATGGTCTGTGTTGTGGGCAGAGATTATATGTCTCATTGATAGAGCCCTGTTACTTATTCATTGTTAATCGCGGTTGCTGTGGGGGTGGGCAAGGGGTGGAGGGGGATGTGGGTGTGGTTGTCCCTTGCCTATATACTGAGTCTTTGAGGCTATGGCAGGGGGGTCGGCAAGTCGAGGCCTAGTTAGTTTGAAAGGCATAGACGACATTGGTCTCTCTCTTTCATCAAAGCGCTCTGCTTTATGTCTGGGGAGTTCTTCACGAGTAGGTTGGCAGTTTTCTTGGTTTGATAGAAAATCGTCAATTGGACGATTTACTATAATACAAAAATTGTATAAAAAAAAATATTAAAAGATTCGATAGAGTTTTTATAAAGAGAAAAAATTATATACCAGATAAATAAAAAAGTTTAAAATTTTAAAAAAGATCCATAAATTTAAAAAAAACTTCCAAATTAGCGTTAACTACCTCAATTCTTTTATTGTTCCACGTTTAATTATTGTGTTATTTTTACACCAGATGAGTCAGATTTAAAAGAATAATAGTTTAATATAAGTCGTCATAATGTTTTTATACTACGACTCCGAAGAATCGGAATTTACAGACTTAGATTACATCAAACAAACATACAAGGTTTATACCTGTTTTCTAATTGACCATTCATTATTTTTTTCAAATCTGTGAAATCAAATTGAATATGTTTTTCAAATCTAAAGTTGAAGGCCAAATGCTTGATGTAAGACTTGAAGAAAACTAAATGCGTCTAAAAATAATGTAAACTCTTACACGGTCCCTGTCTCTCCCTTACAATAGATCTGTTTAATGAATTACTTGTTACCTATATTCTTCAGTACATATCGCCTCTTTCTCTAAAAGTCTCTGCAAGTGGTTGTTAATAGTAATCATAGGGATGACGAACGAACGTGCCAATATATGGCTGAACGTAAAGTCGAATACAAACTGCAAGCGCTGTTGCCCTCAGTATCTTTGGCCCGAGAGAATACATTGGCAATGTAGGAGAAACAAAAATGGAATTGATGTAGGAGTAACAATTCTAAACTCGGCTGTTAAAAATAAATATAACTGGATTCAATGGGAGGTTAGGAATTTTAACAAACACATAATGAAGCAAACAAGGGTGAATCATCAAGATTCATATTTCATACCAAATATTCTGATCTTTTTAGGGTATGAAGAAACACACATATACGTCAACTACCTTAACAACAATCCTGAAACATTTCTCAGGCTTCGTGATAGAGAATCTGTTAACTTGATTTTGTTATATTATAGCTTCCCAAAATTACAAAATATATAATTTACCATTTTATATATATATATATATAATATATATATATATATATATATATATATATAATATATTATATATATATATATATATATTATATATATTGGTGTATACTGGCAGCAGGTTTTCTTTTAAACATGTCTCATTGAATATGACCGCATATTCTGTATTTACTATCTTCTGATTAAGGGCTTCTATCCCTCTAACTATTTTCTTAGCATCAGGGCTTAGCTGAAATAGGAGTTCTCCAAAACTCATTTTCGTAATTTCCGGGTGAAGAAAAGATGTGAATTACTATAGAATGTATTACACTTATTTAAACAATTTGCACAACGTTTCGAACCTCCATGGCTCATTCTCAAGTGAATGAATTTTACAATGTAATTTGATTTTATACCCGCACTGGGTCAGGTGATAAGATAATAAATGTGAAAACAAAAGGGGATACAAAGGGGATATAAGTGGGGTCACACACATGAACATAAGAATACAGGTAACCGCAGAAGGCCTATTGGCCCATACGAGGCAGCTGGCATCTACATACAAAGATTAATCCAGTGTAATTGGCCTGTTATGTTGAACATTGTCTTCTGTGTTGGCATCGTTATGTTCTGGTCTTGTCCTTACTCTCATTGTGGGAAGAGTAAATAGTTCCGTGATTTGGGTGTTCATGGTAGGTTGTTCTGTTCTTATGTGAATTGCTTCAAGAATATATATATATATATATATATATATAATATATATATATATATATATATATATATATATATATATATATATATATTGTGACGGTGTTCCCCCCCTTCTAATTCTCCCACGCCTGCTGTAAGAGTCATGTCCACTATTCCCGAGCGTTCTCTACATTGCAGGCAACAATTGAACATATGTGGGAGAGAACAGTATTCTCGAAGAGCCGAGAAATTTGAGAAAATGTAACATTTTGTCCTGTGGGATAGGCCCTTTAGGGAGCCAATATGGCGCTGGCAAGTCTGATCTCCCGCCAAAACTGTGTGACGTCAGTGGCGCCAGATTGGTCACCGTCAGCGACGTGGCACTGGGAGCCAATGAGAACCAACTTTGGGAAAAGTGACGTCACATAGGCATAGGGGGTCCGCCCGCGTTGGCGCCAGGCGACATCAGTCTTTCACGACACGTCCGAGAGGTAGGACGCGCGATCGGTCATCCTGTCAGAGTGACGGATTTACCGAACTCCGGTGGATTTAAGCGTCTCCAGTTGTTGGCACGCACTCTGTGAGGTCTTCCTGCAACCCAGATGAGGCTCAGATAAGGAATTGACAAAATATTGAGCAACAAGTGCTCAGGGACAGGTGCGTTGCAAGAAGTGGGCCGGGCATCGACGTGTGTCGTCGTTGGCAGTTCACCAGTATAAGAGGCAGCTTAGTGGCCGGGCCACCCACCGTGAGTGAACCAGGTTGACAACCTTGTCAACCAGGTTGAACGTGTGATCGACGATCCTGTCAAGTTTGACAGTAACCCCACCTTCGTGGAACCCTACGAGTCAACAGTGGATGCAAGCACGTCGAGAAGTCTTCCCAAATACCTAGCGATATATCTAGACGACGAGGGAATTGACGGTGTTGTGAGCTTCAAGAGCTCTGAAGTCGGGTGCTGTGCTTGTGTCGTCCGGGACGACTGATAACTTCAGTGACTTCGTAGTGGTGAGAGGCAGTTACTCTGGGAGTACAGTGACAAGGACTAATTGGGAAACGTACGACGACGGCCGAGACGTAGGCTGGCTGCCGTAGTTGGGAGGAAAGTTGACGGCCAGGAGACCGACTTCAACCCAGCGACGTACTGTAGGGAAAGAAGCACGGACCTGCTGTGTACAGAAGCGGCGAGACGCGACATCCTAAGGCGTGGGGCTTGTGTTTCTGGATGAACGAGGCGAGAGCCTGGACCAGGAGCTACAACCCAACTGTCATCCTAGGATAGGTGAAGTAGGTGTTTACAGTTCCCTCCCATTTCCCCTTTAGTTAGCTATATATATTCTTGTCAGTATATTTTATATGTCGTGAGCAAGTCTCACTTGAGTTTAAGTCACAGAGTGCACAGTATGTGGTGAGGCTGCCCAGAGCGCTCACAGTATCAATTTACATATATATCTATGTGTGGGTGTGTGCAAGCACCGAGATTCATCAGAGAATTTATTGTGACTATTATTATTGATCTGTGATTATTATTACTATATATATTGGTAGTAAACCGGATATTGGTGTATTGATCTCTATAATCCATTGATATAAATGCCTGTTGATTGATCTCTATAATCTATTGATATCAGTGCCCGTGTGTTGATCTCTATAATCTATCAATATAAATGCCTGTGTGTTGATCTCTATAATCTATTGATATAAGTGCCCGTGTGTTGATCTCCATAATCTATCGATATAAATGCCTGTGTGTTGATCTCTATGATCTATTGATATATATATGCCTGAAGTTTGATTAATGATTTATATATGACATGATTGTGTGCTGAATAATATCATATGCGTGAAGTGATTGCCAGTGATATCTCTGTGAGAGGAAGTATAAATATAAAGAAAAGTTCAGTGATCAAGTGAGTGCATTCACAGTAAATATTATTAAGAATAGAGTAATCTTTTGGTACAGTGAAAGGTCACTGTGAGAGTATTGTGAATAAGATGTTGATCGTGAGGCCAGTGAAATCATAAGTAAGCCATGTGAACGTTGAATAGTGTTTTGGAAAAAGTTAAATAAACGGTGATCGTGACAATTAGAAAACAAGTACTAGTCTTTCCCACGATCGCGAGGGCCCGGTCAGCTGGCATTTCTGACAGGTGACACGTGCCGATGTTGCCATATGGTGCGCTCTAGAATATTATGCTATGAATGGAGCAATCGTCATATATTAATTCTGATACATTGATGCATATATATTTCTCGTTGTTTTTTAAGTAAAATACCAAAACTCTTTGGTGTTTGATATCATCCCCTCCATTTTATCTTGTGACCGTGTTATGATATAAAGTAGAGTAACCTGCCTGATACTATATTACTTGATTTGGCTCTTGCCACAATTACACCTGACCACTGCAGTGTTACTGGACACAAGAAAACCAGTTGGCGACCTTGAAGGCTGTATAAGAGTTCGGTGTCGGGAGGGCCACAGATTGAGGGAACGATCTGTGCTCCCACTCATCTTACAAATCTAAGGCCGGTTGTGAGATCGACTGGGATACTCTCCGAGGCCAGCAGTGGAGCCTAGAGGATTTGAGGGAAGACCCGCCGAACGACGATGAGTAAGGGTTATTGTTGGAGCAACCACCTGGAAAGGAGATCCAGTCTACTGTTGCTTTAACCCTTCTCTAACGAGAACACCGTGAAACCCCGACAATATATATATATATATATATATATATATATATATATATATATATATATATATATATATATATATATATATATATATATATATATATATATATATATATATATATATATATATATTTATATATATATATATATATATATATATATATATATATATATATATATATATATATATATATATATATATATATATATATATACTCTCTTTCTCCTCACAAGATGCCTGTCTCTCCCTAAGTTGACCTACTTTCTGAGATGTTCTCCATCCTACAGCAGCCCTAAGTTAAATGTGTATGACACCCTTCTGAGGACCATGCTGGTGAAAGTCCTGAACCTGCCATTGGGCGACTCTCAGTGGGAGCAAGCAACCCTTCCTGTAAGACTTGGCGGCCTTGGTGTCCGCACAGCCTCCCAAATTGCTCTACCAGCCTTCCTTTCCTCCTCCCACGCATCGCACGACCTCGTCAGAGATATCTTACGTGCAACCCTGAGAGATTCAGCAGGAATACACGATCCTGCTTTCACTGAATGTTCAAATCAGTGGGATGTTCTCGCAGCCCCAGCAACCATTATAGAGCCAACAAAACAACACAAACAGTCCGGCTGGGACCACCCTCTAGTGGAAAAAGTAGCTGATGCCATGCTCAGCGCCACAACATCAGACAAGGAGAAAGCTCGCCTCAGAGCAGTGCAAGCCCCCCATGCAGGAGACTTCTTCCTAGCAGTACCCATGTCAGCAATGGGCACGCGCCTAGATCCAGAATCCCTTCGAGTAGCAGTGGCCCTCCGCCTTGGTGCCCCAATTCACACTGAATACAAGTGTATTTGCAACAGGGTGGAAGCAGACCAATACGGACTGCATGGGTTGCATTGCGGAAGCACAAAGGGCTGGCATGCAAGACACAACGAGGTCAATGACATCATAAAGAGAAGCCTCGTCTCAGCTAAGTGCCCAGCGGAGAGAGAACCTCGCATCCTAGGGGTCCAAAACCCGGATTTCCCTGGACTTCGCCCTGTTGGCATCACCATATACTCATGGAAGGAGGGTAGACAGTTGGTTTGGGACTACACATGTGTATCCATCCAGGCTGACACCTATGTACACTTCGGAGCTGATCAAGCAGGTGGGGCGGCTAACTACAGGGAAACAGCAAAATCTCTCAAATACAGGCGACTGGCAGGTCAATACCTCTTTGTTCCCATAGCGTCTGAGACGCATGGCCCTGGGGCAAGAGTGCTTTGGGATTTCTCAAGGAATTGGGTTCCAAGCTCATTGACATCACCAGAGACCCAAGGGCTTGCAGTTTTTTGTTTCCGCGCCTCAGTGTGGCGATCCAGAGGGGAAATGCTTGCTGCGTCCTCGGTTCCTCTCCGGAAGCGGAGGAGCTTCAAGAGATCCATAACCTTTAGGCATTTGTCTTGTATGTTTTGTAACCTCTAAATACACAATAATGCATAAAAAAGAAAGGAAGGGGGTGGTAGGAGAAAAGCACACAGAAACTGTATTGATATATATATATATATAATATATATATATATATATATATATATATATATATATATTTATTGTGATGGTAAAGTAGTGGAGTATGGTGTTCGGCAGTCCTCCAATGGCAGGTGTCAAAGCCAGGCCACATACACAAAAAAAAGAATGACTGCTTGCCTGATAGTCTGTGGTAAGGTAGGGGAAGACACACAAGACACAAAATATGAACAATGAAATTTAATTACTCTAGAAAACAAATTTAAATAAAGACAGTTCCTAGGTATTGAAATAGTGCAAAAAATAACAAGTGAAATTAACATATAACAAAAATGATCAAGAGACTGGTTACGTTAACAGGGATGCAAAGAATTAATAAATGGTGCTGGGAATATTAGTGCAAGCTAAGAACCTCTACTTGATACACGGGGTATATCAGTTAGTTGTTCTCAGCGTCGAGCACAAGAATATTCTGAGGAAGGTCTCTTGGTATGACCTAGACGTTGACTTGGGTAGATGGCGTGCGTGGTGCGGAGCAGAAGTGGTGTGATCTTGACCAACCAATCAGAATGCAGACAGGCCAACACTAGTAGTTAGCTCGTTGAAGTGTCGCGCTGAGCCGGTGAGGAGAAGTGTGGTGGGTGCAGGAGTGGGGGGTATGCAGGTGCATGTGCTGCCTTGACAAACGTTTTGCTACTACTGCATGTATCTTGAATGTAGCAATGAACATGACGATGAAGGGAAGAGCAGGCTCAATCTCTCTTGAAAGAGATTATCGTCACAACTCTCCCCCGAAGCCTGTGGTTCCGGAAGAAGTCACGTTCTCGGGAGGTAGAGTGGTAGGTGGAGCTGCTTCTACCTCATGAACTCTGGAGAGGGTGTCGGCGATGATGTTGTCAGACCCCTTGATGTAACAGATTTTCAGATTGAAGCCTTGTAGATATAAAGCCCATCGCAGCAGACGTTGGTTATTGAATTGGGCTTGATGTAGGAAGCGTAGAGGATTGTGGTCCGAGTAGATGGTGGTGGACCGAGCACCTTGCAGGTATGGTGCAAAGTGTTGCAAGTTCAGAACGATGGAGAGGAGTTCCTTCTCTATAGTGCTGTAGTTTTTCTGGTGAGGCTTCAACTTGTAGCTGTAGTAGCTAACAGGTAGAACCTCCTCGCCTCGTTGCTGCATTAGGACACCCCCGATGCCGGTACCACTGGCGTCGACATATAGGATGAAAGGCTTCGTGATATCTGGCGAGGCGAGAATAGGATTAGAACAGAGCAGGAATTTGAGTTGTTCGAAGGCAACGGTTTGCTGCATGGTCCAATTATACCGTTGCTTGGGACTGGTTAAGGTGATTAAGGGTGTTGCTACTGTACTGAAGTTCCTCACAAACCCACGGTAATAAGAGGCAAGACCAAGGAAGCGCAGGAGCTGCTTCCTGGTAGTAGGCTGTGGATACTCTTTGATAGCTTGAGTGTGGATATTTAACGGAGCCAGGCTGCCACTCCCTATTACATGACCCAGATAACGCACTTTACCTTTGGCAAAGGTGGACTTGCCCAGGTTGATGGTGAGGCCGGCTGTCAGGAGCTTGGCGAACAATCGTTGCAGCTGGAGCAGATGTTCGCTCCAGGTGTTGGATGCTACAACGATATCATCCAAATAGGCGTAGGTGTTATCCAAGCCCTGGATGACGCGGTTGACAGCTCTCTGAAAGGTGGCCGGGGCATTGCACAGCCCAAAGGGAAGGCGTTCATATCTGAAAAGTCCGAATGGGGTAATGAAGGCAGATATTTCTTTGGCTCGCTCCGTTAAGCACACCTGGTAATACCCCTTGAACAAGTCCACCTGGGACAGGTAGCGGGCATTACCAATGGGGTCGAGGATGTCATCAATCCTGGGTAATGGGTACGCATCTTTGATCGTCACACTGTTTAGCTTTCGATAATCAGTACACAGCCGGATCTTACCTTGGGGTTTTGGTACCAAGATACATGGTGAGGCCCAGGGGGACTCACAAGGGGTAGCCAGTCCATGGTCTAGGAGGTACTGTACCTCAGCACGCATGACTTCCTTCTTGCTAGGGCTGATTCGGTAGAATGGTTGGCGAATCGGCTGGGTGTCAGGTAGCAGTTGGATGTCGTGCCGAGTCACAGTACACTCTTGTGGATCATCTCGAAACAACTCCTGATGTTCTTTGATGAGTTTGATGAGTGAAGCACTATTATCGTCCTGAAAGTAATTATGGATGTCAGTAAGGATTTCCGAGTTGGAAAGCGCTGCCTGAGTGTCAGTGCTTTCGGGAGGAGAAGCAGGGAAGGTCTCACTGTGGCTGTATGGACACCTGTAAAGGTGGAATAGTTGATTAGCACAGTGGGAGGAGTACCATGATATAGCTTCAGCAGGTTGACGTGGCACAACTGGGTCTTCCGCCGCCTATCGGGGGTCTCGAGAACGTAGTTGTGTTATTCCTGCACTCCTTGACACGGTAGGGTCCTGAAAACCTGTTTTGTAAAGGAGAACCTGGGATAGGGAAATAAGCTAGAACGAAGTCTCCCTGTTTAAATTTCCTTACTTGGCTGTGCTGGTCGTAATGAGTCTTCATCCTCTCTTGGGCTTTCAGTAGGTTGTTTCTGGCAAAGGAATGCACCCTCTCGAGAATGTGTTGGAGGTTTTGAAGAAACTGGGGCACATTCTGATGCTCACTGACGGTGGCATCACGTAGAGAGTCCTTGAAAGCCTTGAGAGGAGTACGGCACTTACGTCCGTAGAGCATCTCATAAGGAGATACTCCTAGTGACTCATTAGGAAGACTTCTGAAAATACACATGATGAGATCAAGTTGCTTATCCCAATCCTTTGAGGTCTCATTACAAAACTTTTTTAGGAGTGCTTTGATAGTCTGATGACTACGCTCAAGAGAACCCTGTGAAGCAGGATGATAGGGGCTGGACAGTACCTGTTTGATGTTGAACTCCTCCAGTGTCCGTTTGAAGAGATCACTGGTGAAGTTGGTGCCACAGTCACTCTGAATCTCCCTTGGAAATCCATACTGGGTGAAGATCTTCAGCAAATTTTTCACCACTGTAGCAGCCGTAATGTTCTTTACTGGAACTGCTATGGGGAATCTGGTGGTAGGACACAGGATGGTTAAGATATAGGCGTTGCCGGAACTGGTCCGAGGTAAAGGACCAACACAGTCAATAATAAGTCTGTGGAAAGGTTCCGCAGGCACCTGGATGGGTGTCAGTGGTGCTCTGGGGATAGAAACATTCGGTTTACCTGCCATCTGACACACGTGACACAGTTTGACATGTTGTTTGACATCATTAACCATACCTGGCCAGTAGTAGTCTTGTCGAATCCCATGGTAAGTCTTGTTAAACCCGTAGTGTGATAGTGCTCCGTGGGCCAGGTGTAGAATAGTGGGCCGCAGGCTGGTAGGAATCACTAGTTGTTCAATGTTGGCCCAATCGTCCTCCTCCTTCAGTTTACTGGGTCTGTATCTGCGATAGAGCAACTCGTTCTCTAGGAAGAACCCAGGAATACTGTCGGATTGAGTCTCAGCCTGAAAGAATAATGGTGTCAAGGTAAGATCCTCCCTCTGTAACTTACGGAACTCCAAAGCGGTGAGATTTGGGGGTAGTTTCGAAGGGTCTTGAGGACAGCGGTAGTAGTAGAGTCAGCTGGTTGCGGTCGTGCAGCTTGAGCACGGGTGGTCACCAAAACAGGAGGAGAAACTTCATCACTCTCTTGAACCTTTGCTGGAACATGCTTAAAAATCGGATTATCCATAACAGAGGTACACACCTGGGGTTTGTCCTTGACGATCAGGTTGGTCGGTTGCAGGTCTTCTGCCAAGTCGTTGCCCAGGAGAAGTTGCACTCCAGGCATGGGAAAAGGCTTTTCCCTGACGGCGACTTGGACTTCACCGGTCACGAAGGGACAATCCAGGTGGACTCTGGCGAGAGGATAAGGAGTAGTAGCAGTGAGGTCCGTGATGAAGACAGTCTCTCCGGTGTAGGCGACATTGGGCACAGCTGATTTCAATAGTATCGATTGAAGAGCCGCTGTGTCCCTCAAGATCTTAAGTTTAAAACGTCCCTCAGAATCTGAACCGTTGGTAGTGATAGTTCCAGGATACAGATGCTTACTGAAGAGAGAAAGATCATTAACATGAACACCAACATTCATTACAGGCTTACCGGACTTAGGAGGAGTCTGTTTGGGTTTGGTGGATTCAGTGTTACCTTTATATGGAGACTTACCACATTTTTCTATGGTATGTCCATAGAGTCTACAATACTTACAGTACAGTTGCGAGGTACCTTGATCTGGGCTCACTTTCTCGTAACTGTACCAAGACTTCTTACTGGTAGGTGGTTCTGGTCTCAGCCGGTGGATGAGGCTGTAAGTGTCAGCCGACTTCGCGCATTTCACTAGGTCGGTCTCTTCCTTATCTGCTAAATATAAACAGACAGGAGGAGGTACACGCCTTAAGAATTCTTCAACTAGTATGAGGTTGATGAGTTCTGGAAAAGTAGAGACAAGTGCTGCCTCCAGCCATTTCATAAAATATCTCCGTTTGGTGTTGGCAAATTCTAAAAAGGTGGTGGTACTTGCCTTCATGTAATCACGGAATTTTCGTCGGTAGCTTTCGGTGGAGAGAAGGTAGGCGTCCAACACGGCTTGCTTCAGAGTTGGGTAGTCATTCTCAGACGCCAAAGTGCTGAGTGTGACTGCTGCTCTACCTGTAAGATGTACTCGGAGAAGGGTAGCCCATTGGTCGACAGGCCAGCTGAGCTGATTAGCAAGGGTCTCAATGGTTGTAAAAAAGACATCTAACTCTGACTCAACGAACGGTGGCATTAACTTACTTGCATGGGAGACAGTGAAACTTGGAGGAAGACTGGCTATAGCTTGCTGGCGTTGACTTTCCAACGTGATTTCTTTTTGACGACATTCTAGAGCCAGATCCGCTTGCTGTTTATCATGTTCGCGTTGCATCTCCAGGTGACGTTGTTTTGCTTCAAGCTGTACTCGCTTCACGCTCTTTAAATAGGGCCATTCTCTATCACTTTCATCTTTCCTGTTGGCAGCTGCTTCCTTTGCCAGGGCGCCTCACCGCTCCTGAGTCGGATTTCTCTTCTTGTTCCTCTTCCTGATGGCAGCTTCACGCTCCCTGATTGCAGCTGCTTCCTGTTGTTGCTCCCTCTCGATCTTGGCTAGTTCAAGTTTAAGTTTCATAGTGGCCAAATCTTGTTTATCTGCAATAGTGTACTGTTCGTGAGTGTCAGAGTCTATAATCCCTTCATCTAAAAAGTGATCCAAGAGCATGTTATGTACTTCATGCTTGTTGGCTCCATGAGGAACATCTAGGTGATACTCATGTGCAAGAGTTATCAATTCGGTCCTCTTGGCATGACGTAAGTTCT
>WNGS01132957.1:0-2500 GCA_020271785.1 Procambarus virginalis
TCTACGATCAGGTGACAAAATTAAGCAAGAAAGAGAAGGGTGGGCGGACTGCAATTTTTTTGGACTGTCGGAAAGCCTTTGACACAGTACCCCATAAAGGTTGATGCATAAGCTGGAGAAACAGGCAGGAGTAACAGGTATGGGCGCTCCAGTGGATAAGGGAGTACCTAAGCAATAGGAAGCAGAGAGTTACAGTGAGGGGTGAGACCTCAGACTGACGTGAAGTCACCAGTGGAGTCCCACAGGGCTCTGTACTCGGACCTATCCTGTTTCTGATATACGTAAGTGATCTCTCAGAGGGTATCGACTCCTTCCTCTCAATGTTTGCTGACCGACGCCAAAATTATGAGAGGATTAAGACAGAGGAGGACAGCTTGAGACTTCAAGAAGACCTGGACAAGCTGCAGGAATGGTCGAACAAATGGCTGTTAGAGTTTAACCCAAGCAAATGTAATGTAATAAAGATAGGGGTAGAAGCAGGAGACCAGATACCATGTATCATTTGGGAGATGAAATACTCAGGAGTCAGATGAGAGAGAGAAAGACCTGGGGGTTGATATCACGCCAGACCTGTCCCCTGAAGCTCATATCAAGAGGATAACATCAGCGGCATATGCCAGGTTGGCTAACATAAAAATGTCATTTAGAAACTTATGTAAGGAATCTCAGAATCATTATATACCACATATGTCAGACCAATCCTGGAGTATGCGGCTCCCGCATGGAGTCCATATCTAGTCAAGCATAAGACTAAACTGGAAAAGGTTCAAAGGTTTGCCACCAGACTAGTACCCGAGCTGAGAGGTATGAGCTACGAGGAGAGACTATGGGAATTAAACCTCACTTCGTTGGAAGACAGAAGAGTTAGGGGGGACATGATCACCACATCAGATCTCAAGGGAATCGACAGGGTAGATAAAACAGGTTATTTAACACAAGGGGCACACGCACTAGGGGACACAGGTGGAAATTGAGTGCCCAAATGAGCCACAGAGATATTAGAAAGAACTTTTTTAGTGTCAGAGTGGTTGACGAATGGAATGCATTAGGAAGTGATGTGGTGGAGGCTGACTCCATACACAGTTTCAAGTATGCTAGATAGGCCATAGTATAGAGCCAGTAGGCTCAAACTGTACCAGTTGATAGACGTTGAGAGGCGGGACCAAAGAGCCAGAGCTCAACCCCCCGCAAGCACAACCAGGTGAGTACACACACACACACGCAGGAAGCAGCCCGTAACAGCTGTCTAACTCCCAGGTACCTATTTACTGCTAGGTAACAGGGGCATCAAGGTGAAAGAAACTGCCCATTTTTGTTTCCGCCAGCGCCGAGAATCGAACGCCGAACTACAGGACTACGTATCCAGCGTGCTGTCCACTCAGCCACCAGCGCCCTTTTGCGGTGTACTCACCTAATTGTGCTTGCGGGGATTGAGCTTTGGCTCTTTGGTCCCGCCTCTCAACCGTCAATCAATGATGTACAGATTCCTGAACCTATTCCTGTGTGTGTGTGTGTTACGTAAAGGAAATACAGATAGGCAGAATCAGTAAACCAGTCTGCCGAACACTGGTCACCCACGAAACAGCATATACAAAAGAATATGTTGTGTAAATAGTTGTATAAGTGATGCAAGATTTTCGTAATTAAACAAAATGTTAAATTACGAAAATGCTGTTGGAAAATATTAGTTAGAAAGTCCTCGTGGTGATAATTGTGTCATTTACAAATACCTTGTAAAGACTGTTCTTCTATGTAGGACAAACATCTAAATATTTGAAATTTAGAATTTCGAACATAAATATTCTATAAGACATAGCCAATTGTCTAATGCCTTGTTTGTTCATTTGTCAAAATGTTCATTTGTGTGCCCCAAAAAATGAGGTGATTTGATAAATGCTATGCCCAAGATACCATCCAAGTGCCGGCGGGGAAGTGGTTCAAATAGCTTCGGCTATCACTTCCTTATGTCCGGTCGTGATGGTCAAGCGGATTAAGGCGTCCCTGTACATACAGTTGCGTTGCTCCTGGCAGTATGGGTTCGAGTCACTTCTGGGGTGTGAGTTTTGGTTGGTCATATAGTCCTGGGGACCATTCAGGCTTGTTTGCATTTGTGTTCCTTCAAGTGTTGCCCCAAAAAATGAGGTGATTTGATAAAATATTATGCCCAAGATTACCATCCGAGTGCCGGCGGGGAAGTGGTTCAAATAGCGTCTGCTATCACTTCCTTTTGTCGGTCGTGATGGTCAAGCGGATTAAGGCGTCCCTGTACATACCACTTGCGTTGCTCCTGGCAGTATGGGTTCGAGTCACTTCTGGGGTGTGAGTTTTCAGTTATATATATATATATATAATATATATATATATATATATATATATATATATATATATATATATATATATTATATATATATTATATCATATATATATATATATATATACATTAGTATATTTTGGTAGCAGTCTTTCTTGTAAACATATATTGTTGAATATGACCGAAAAG
>WNGS01132957.1:7500-10646 GCA_020271785.1 Procambarus virginalis
GAGCCAAAGCTCAATCCCCGCAAGCACAATTAGGTGAGTACACACGCAAAAGGGCGCTGGTGGCTGAGTGGACAGCACGCTGGATACGTAGTCCTGTAGTTCGGCGTTCGATTCTCGGCGCTGGCGGAAACAAAAATGGGCAGTTTCTTTCACCTTGATGCCCCTGTTACCTAGCAGTAAATAGGTACCTGGGAGTTAGACAGCTGTTACGGGCTGCTTCCTGCGTGTGTGTGTGTGTACTCACCTGGTTGTGCTTGCGGGGGGTTGAGCTCTGGCTCTTTGGTCCCGCCTCTCAACCGTCAATCAACACTGTGTACAGGTTCCTGAGCCTACTGGGCTCTATCATATCTACACTTGAAACTGTGTATGGAGTCAGCCTCCACCACATCACTTCCTAATGCATTCCATTTGTCAACCACTCTGACACTAAAAAAGTTCTTTCTAATATCTCTGTGGCTCATTTGGGCACTCAGTTTCCACCTGTGTCCCCTAGTGCGTGTGCCCCTTGTGTTAAATAGCCTGTCTTTATCTACCCTGTCGATTCCCTTGAGAATCTTGAATGTGGTGATCATGTCCCCCCTAACTCTTCTGTCTTCCAACGAAGTGAGGTTTAATTCCCATAGTCTCTCCTCGTAGCTCATACCTCTCAGCTCGGGTACTAGTCTGGTGGCAAACCTTTGAACCTTTTCCAGTTTAGTCTTATGCTTGACTAGATATGGACTCCATGCTGGAGCCGCATACTCCAGGATTGGTCTGACATATGTGGTATATAATGTTCTGAAAGATTCCTTACACAAGTTTCTAAAGGCCGTTTTTATGTTAGCCAACCTGGCATATGCTGCTGATGTTATCCTCTTGATATGAGCTTCAGGGGACAGGTCTGGCGTGATATCAACCCCCAGGTCTTTCTCTCTCTCTGACTCTTGAAGTATTTCATCTCCCAAATGATACCTTGTATCTGGTCTCCTGCTTCCTACCCCTATCTTCATTACATTACATTTGCTTGGGTTAAACTCTAACAGCCATTTGTTCGACCATTCCTGCAGCTTGTCCAGGTCTTCTTGAAGTCTCAAGCTGTCCTCCTCTGTCTTAATCCTTCTCATAATTTTGGCGTCGTCAGCAAACATTGAGAGGAATGAGTCTATACCCTCTGGGAGATCATTTACGTATATCAGAAACAGGATAGGTCCAAGTACAGAGCCCTGTGGGACTCCACTGGTGACTTCACGCCAGTCTGAGGTCTCACCCCTCACTGTAACTCTCTGCTTCCTATTGCTTAGGTACTCCCTTATCCACTGGAGCGCCCTACCTGTTACTCCTGCCTGTTTCTCCAGCTTATGCATCAACCTTTTATGGGGTACTGTGTCAAAGGCTTTCCGACAGTCCAAAAAAATGCAGTCCGCCCACCCTTCTCTTTCTTGCTTAATTTTTGTCACCTGATCGTAGAATTCTATCAAGCCTGTAAGGCAAGATTTACCCTCCCTGAACCCATGTTGATGGGTTGTCACGAAGTCTCTTCTCTCCAGATGTGTTACTAGGTTTTTTCTCACAATCTTCTCCATCACCTTGCATGGTATACAAGTTAAGGACACTGGCCTGTAGTTCAGTGCCTCTTGTCTGTCACCCTTTTTGTATATTGGTACTACATTAGCAGTCTTCCATATTTCTGGTAGGTCCCCCGTTTCCAGTGACTTACTATACACTATGGAGAGTGGTAAGCAAAGTGCTCCTGCACACTCTTTCAATACCCATGGCGAGATTCCATCCGGCCCAACAGCTTTTCTCACATCCAGCTCCAATAGGTGCTTTTTGACCTCATCTCTTGTAATTTCGAACCTATCCAAGGTCACCTGGTTTGCTGCCACCTCTCCCAGCGCCGTGATATCTCCCTGTTCTATTGTAAAGACCTCCTGGAACCTTTTGTTGAGTTCTTCACACACCTCTTTGTCATTCTCTGTGTACCTGTCCTCGCCCACCCTAAGTTTCATCACCTGTTCCTTCACTGTTGTCTTCCTCCTGATGTGACTGTGTAGTAGCTTTGGTTCAGTCTTGGCTTTATTAGCTATATCATTTTCATACCTTTTCTCAGCTGCTCTTCTCACACTGACATACTCGTTCCTGGTTCTCTGGTATCTCTCTCTACTTTCTGGTGTTCTGTTATTACGGAAGTTCCTCCATGCCCTTTTGTTCAGCTCCTTTGCTTTCATACATTCCCTATTAAACCACGGATTCTTCCTTTGCTTCTCTGTTTTTTCCTGTCGGGCTGGGACAAACCTGCTTACAGCCTCCTGACATTTTTGGGTGACATAGTCCATCATGTCTTGTACGGACTTGGTTCCGAGTTCTGTGTCCCAATGTATATCCCATAGGAATTTATTCATCTCCTCATAGTTTCCCTTTCGGTACGCCAGCCCTTTGGTTCCCAGTTCTTTTTTGGGGGTGATAATTCCTAGCTCAACCAGGTACTCAAAGCTCAATACACTATGATCACTCATTCCCAATGGGGCTTCCAACTTAACTTCCCTTATATCCGACTCATTTAGGGTAAATATCAGATCAAGCAAGGCTGGTTCATCCCCTCCTCTCATTCTTGTCGGTCCCTTGACGTGTTGACTTAGAAAGTTTCTTGTTGCCACATCCAGCAGCTTAGCACTCCATGTGTCTGGGCCTCCATGTGGGTCTCTGTTCCCCCAATCTATCTTCCCATAGTTGATGTCTCCCATGATTAGAAGTCTGGATCCGTTCCTGCTTGCCACAGAAGTGGCTAGCACAGAAGTGTGTGTTTGTGTGTGTGTGTGTGTGTGTGTGTGTGTGTACTCACCTAATTGTACTCACCTAATTGTGCTTGCGGGGGTTGAGCTTTGGCTCTTTGGTCCCGCCTCTCAACTGTCAATCAACTGGTGTACAGATTCCTGAGCCTATTGGGCTCTATCATATCTACACTTGAAGCTGTGTATGGAGTCAGCCTCCACCACATCACTTCCTAATGCATTTCATTTGGCAACCACTCTGACACTAAAAAAGTTCTTTCTAATATCTCTGTGGCTCCTTTGGGCACTCAGTTTCCACCTGTGTCCCCTTGTGCGTGTACCCCTTGTGTTAAATAGCCTGTCTTTATCTACTCTATCAATTCCCTTCAGAATCTT
>WNGS01132958.1:0-18551 GCA_020271785.1 Procambarus virginalis
CAAAACTCCTCTTCTGCAAAGTGGAAACAATTAATGTTTTCTATATCTAGACCCACACTTAACAGAGCTTTAGGAAATCAAGCTCCCAACACAGATACGACAAGGAACGCAGTGCCCCAAGATGCTTATTCTGTCAAGAAGCACATACTATTTATCAATGCACAGTTTATGAAGACCGGGCCAGTTGAATCAATCGACTGAAATCTCTGAACAGGTGCATCCGTTGTCTACGGAAGCATGATACAAGTAAGTGTAACACTCAATTGCAGAACTGCCAGTATTGTCATAAAAGTGTACATCACACAGCACTCTGTGGTGATATCAACACTCAATCCGATCACAGACATCCAGTATCAACCTGCATCTCAGGCAAAGCCAAAAGATGATAATACCACAACAGCCGTACATTCTGTACCATAATGAGTAATGTCAATACCTTAGATACAGAAATTGTTACAACAGCCATATTGCCTACTGCACAGCTAGAACTATGCAATCAAGGAATTTGTATTCAAACAAGAGGCTTTTTTGATCAGGGTTCACAGAAAACCTTTATCAGTAAAAAGATGGCAGAAGATTTAAAACTTAAATCTTCAAAGCAATTATCTACATCCATATCAGGGTTTTTTACCAGTTCAGGTCGTAGAACATTTCTGGTAGTACAACTCATTGTCTGCCTAGATACATCCCAAGGGACAGTCGAAGCCATAGTAGTTGATAAAATTCCTACTGAAATGGAAGTGACTGGTCTGGCAGCAACAATTAAATTCCTAAAAGAAAAAGGAATCCAATTAGCAGATCCTCTGCTCGATTCTGATTACATAGGAGATATCGGAATCCTGGTTGGAGCTGACTACTATCATCGATTCATTCTGTCAGAAGAATGTATGGGTATGAAAATACTCAAATCAGCAGGAGGCATATTGTTGACAGGACCTATACTAGACCTTGAACCTTCAACTCCTGAAAAATCACATCATATAGAAACTGTAATCGTGGCCTGACTAGGCGAAGAACAATCACCACTAAAATCCCCACATGGTTGATGATGGATTGGAATCTGTACATCAATTGTGGGAACTTGATGCTATAGGAATAATTCCTGAACAACCAAGTCCTGATGATGTCTGTGCATTCAATCAAAATCAAAATCAAATCAAATGTTTATTTAGGTAAGGTACATACATACAAGTGATTGTACAGAGTGATGGAGTTATAGATAGGGCTAGTACATACAATGCCTAAAGCCACTATTACGCAAAGCGTTTCGGGCATGAAAAACTTAAATGACTAAGGCTCGAGACTAATTGAGCATAAGGAATAAAATGAGTTGAAAAAAAGTTAAGAAGGGGGGAACATGGCTGAAAAAACAGCACAAACAATTCGGTCGACAAAACAGCGTCATTTAAAACAAAAACAGACATTGGTTGACAATAGAGGGGTAAGGCAGGTTACAGGGAATTTATTAGGTATAGCTTCGTTTTTATCTTAAACTGGTTGAGAGAGGTACAGTCTTTAACATGGTTGGGAAGGTCATTCCACATTCTGGGTCCCTTGATTTGTAAAGCATTTCTAGTTTGATTAAGTCGTACTCTAGGAATATCAAAACTGTATTTATTTCTGGTGTGGTGCTTATGGGTTCTGTTACAACCTTCTATGAAGCTTTTGAGGTCAGAATTGGCATTACAGTTCAGCGTTTTATATATGTATAACACACATGAGAGAATATGCAGTGACTTAATATCTAACATATTCAGAGATTTGAGTAGGGTACCGAATGATGTCTGGGGCCAGAGTTGGATATTGTCCTAATTGCAACTTTGTGTTGAGTAATTAGAGGACGTAAATGATTTTGGGTTGTAGAACCCCAAGCACAAATACCATAGTTGAGATATGGATAGATGAGGGAGTAATAGAGAGTCACCAGGGCAGGGCGGGGTACATAATATCTGATCTTAGAAAGAATGCCAACAGTTTTTGAAACTTTTTTAGATATATTTAGAATGTGTCCCCGGAAATTAAGCATGTGGTCAATGAGAATGCCAAGCAATTTGCCATCTAATTTGTTACAAATTTGGGTATTGTTTATTTTGAGATTTATATGATTAGAGGATTTACTGCCAAACAGAATATAAAAAGTTTTGTCAATATTAAGGGTGAGTTTGTTAGCAGTTAGCCAAAGATGGACTTTCACTGTGGCATTTAGAGCAAGGGAGTCAGGACTGGAGTAAATGAAGGTTGTGTCGTCAGCAAATAGAATTGGTTTGAGGTGTGGGAGGCATTAGGAAGGTCATTAATGTAGATGAGAAAGAGGAGAGGGCCAAGTATGCTGCCCTGAGGAACACCAATGTGATGGGTAGGGTGGGGAAATTGAATTATTCACAGAACATACTGGAGCCTGTCAGTAAGGTAGGAGTTGAGGTATTGCAGGGAGTGTCCTCTGACTCCATAATGATGTAATTTAAGAAGAAGGTTTTGGTGGTTGACAGTGTCAAAAGCCTTTCGCAGGTCCACAAATAATCAACAGGGAACTCATTTTTATCAAGAGCTGTATGAATCAAGTTAATCACACGAATAAGTGCATCATTAGTGCTTTTTTTGGGTCTGAAGCCATATTGGCAAGAGCTAAGTATATTGTGTTTGGCTAGATAAGAGTAAAGCTGCTTTAGATTAATTTCTCAAATATTTTTGACAGGTTAGGCAGGATTGATATAGGTCTGTATAGTTGTTAACATCTGTGAGATCACCACATTTGTGTACCGGGGTTACTCTCGCTTTTTTTTAGAATACTGGAAGGTTTGGAGTTCAAGTGACTTGTTGAAGAGCAATGCAATTGCAGGGGCTAAAGTTCTGGAGGTTTTTTTGTAAATTAAAGTTGGTATTTCCTCAAGGGCATTAGACTTGGTTTTAAGGGAAAGGATTATCTCATTGACGTCAGTGGAATTATAGGCTTTAATCCTTAACATGCTCTGGGTTTAATATCCTGTCATCCCCACAGGCGCATGTCATTTTGAAAAAAAAATAATTTTTTCTTCCTAACCTGTTAATTTTGTTCACTGATCACGGGAAAAATAATAAAAAAATCTTAAGTGCCATATATTGCCCGCTATAGGGCGGGGAAGTCTGGCAAATTATAGGCGCTGACTCAGCATGCGTCCCAGGCGGTCTGTTGCTCGCCAGCTGTCAGGCCAGAGTTGCCACAAAGAGATAATTACCTAATTATTTCAATGTCTCTGATTGATTTTTCATAGTTTTTTTGCTGTAATATTATTCAATAGTGTGTAGTTTGATATATTATATATAAAAATGGTGAATCATTGCTGTACTCAAAAATATGGTGTGCATATTGTTGATTCAGTTATGTTCATCAATCAGTGAACAAATAGTTTGTCGGTTATTACACTATAAGCACAGGTTATATATAAATCTGCATGTTTTGTTCACTATAACGAACCACTAAGTAGCTATTATGAGTCAAAAGTAACCGAGGAGTGACCGCCGTGTACCAGCCAACCACTCCCGCCCTCCCTCCAGTCATCTGACTCACCCACATTCTCCTCCCACAATACTGTTTTTGCTATAATTCACTATATACAGATGTTATATATAAGTATCTACATGTTTTCTTCACCATACTGTACATCTAAGCTTGTATGGTGAGTAAAGGCACAAAGACGTAAGACCTAACACAGTCAGCTGATGGCTGCTGCCCTCAAGGCCAGATGCAGTAACATTTCTCCTCCAAAAATACTCTGTGGTATTATTACGCTATATATCTTATATACAGACGTTATATAATAATTTTACATGTTTTTGTTCACCATAACTGTACATCTAAGCTTGTATGGTGGTAAAGGCACAAAGACGTAGGACCTAACACAGTCAGCTGATGGTTGCTGCCCTCAAGGCCAGACGCACTAATATTTCTCCTCCAACAATACTGTGTGGTGTTTATTATGCTATATATCTTATACAGACATTATATAATTATTACATGTTTTGTTCACCATAACTGTACATCTAAGCTTGTATGGTGAGTAAAGGCACAAAGACATAGGACCTAACACAGTCAGCTGATGGCTGCCTCCCTCAAGGCCAGACGCACTAATATTCTCTTCCAACAATACTGTTGGGTGTTATTATGCTATATACACACATTATAATAATATCTACCTGTTTTATTCACCATACTTGTACAAATAAACTGGTATGGTGCCCAAGACCATCGTGGTACCAGTAAACAACACCGTCGTCTGCACGGTGGCGTCGTGCAGACGACGCCACCGCCCTCACCAAAATGGCGGCTCCAACCTTCTCTTGCTGTTTATACCCTCTATACACACGTTATATATAAGTATCTACATTTGTCACTATAGCGAACCACTAAGCTAGTATGCTGAGTGCAGTCAATAAAACGTGGCCACACACAGTCAAAAACATCGCCACCACCCTCCCTCCCACCATTACTCCTCCCTCCATGGCGCACAGCGATCTTATTACCCTGTTATATTTAAAGTACTTGGTATTTGTTTCATGTAATATTTATTGGAATTAAGCAATAGTATAATGTTTGTATCATCTACCACAGTATCATAGTAAAATCTTCCACATTATAATACTCTCAACCGGTTTATTTTTACACTTAGATTTATATTAGAGTCAAATTCAAGATTTACTCAGATATTCATGTCATCTTTGTTTTCTTTCTTTTTGGAATTATCTATTTGAGCTCACTTTGTTTTCTTAGGTTCATACCAACTATAGGATTTTAATTAACCATTACTAAGCTAATTATCCTCAAGTTCATTTTACTTTATGATTATTTTTCTCATTATTTTTTATTTTACATTTATATTGTCAGTCTCTACTGATTTTTGTTTTTATTTTATCTACTTCTGTGTCCTTCCTGGCTATCTATTGGATCTCAATTTTACTTCTAAATTGTTACTTTTATTGTATTTGCTTTTATTCCTGTGCTTTCCTATCATGTATCTTGTATCGTGATCCCTCTGCATCTCTATGCACACTGATATTGATCCTGATCAAAATCTTCTGTCTCATATCTACACCAACCAGCACATTGATCATCATTATTGCAAGTATTTCACAGCACACCAGGCTAAAAACAAACTCCAAAATACACAGTTTATCAGTTTACAACCAAAATGTTAGATCACTTGGTAAACATTTTGACGATTTAAATGCATTACTCACAGCACTAGGTACTAACTTATCGTTCATTATTTTACAGAAACTTGGCTAAATAAAACTATACCCAACTCTACAACTTAGCTGGTTATAAAGCCATTCATAACTGTAGGCCAAATAAAAAGGTGGTGGCACAGCTATATATTACCGAGATACATTTATCTGCAACAGTATTATTAGTGACAGAGATGACTACTGTGAATATACTTTTGCTCAGTTTACAATTAAATCCCTTAAATCCTCATTGACTATTGGAGCCATCTATAGATTTCCCAATACTAACATAGCTTCTTTCTCAGACAACCTAAGTAATCTTATTATAAACAACAATCTCAACAAAACCACATCATTCTGGGAGGAGACTTTAATATTGACCTGGGTCAACAAAATTGCTCTCAAGTTGACTATTTCCTTAACAGCATGAACTCCTGTATGCTAATCCCCACAATCACCAAACCTACCCGAGTCACTCAAACATCAGCCACTACCTTGGACCACATATGGACAAACATAACAGCTCCCCTTGTATCTGGTATAATCTACGACAGAACAACTGACCACTATCCTACCTTTCTCATAGCGAACATGGACATAACACCACCAAAAAGCAAGAAACTTTCATTTAGGCTACACAGTGAATCAGCTTTGGGCAATCTTACAGATGCATTTCACAATATTAACTGGGATTCTGAATTCAATAATACCCAGGATATAAATTCATTAGCTAACCTCTTCCTCTCCAAAACTCTAAGCCTCTACAACCTTCATTGTCCCCTTCTTACCAAGCAAGTAACTGACAAAAGATTAAACAATCCATGGCTCACAAGCGGCATTCTCAATTCAATCAACAAGAAACATGAATATGAAAAGAAACTTAGGATTGGCCTAGTTTCAAAGGAAGTAGCTAAAAGGTACTCATCAATGCTTACCAGTATCATAAGAAAGGCAAAACTTGCATATTATGTGAATAGATTCAATGAAGCAAAAGGCAACATGAAAAGCACTTGGAAAACCATCTCTAGTATCCTAGGAACTAAACAACACTCACATAACCAAATAAAACTCTACAAGGATGGGGATATACCGTCAACTGATTTAGAAATGGCAAATGAATTTAATAGTTTCTTTTCATCGGTTGGTGCTAATCTTGCCAGTAAAATCCCACAGACTCAGACACATATTAACACATATCTCTCAGGCAGCTATCCAAACTCTCTACTCCTTTCACCAATCAGCCCGGCAGATGTTGTGTCCATCATACACTCTCTAAAAACAAAGGCAGGGAACACCAGTGAAATTCCGTCCATTGTATACAAGAGAGCCTCCCATGCCCTTGCCCCACCCATAGCCCTACTGTTCAACAAATCTATAGAGTGTCACACCTTCCCTGATATCCTCAAAAAAGCAAGAGTAACGCCAGTCCATAAAGGAGGCAATCCGGCGGACATAAACAATTATAGACCAATATCAAATCTACCCATTCTATCAAAAATATTTGAAAAAATTATTTACAAACAGCTCTATTCCTACCTCGTAAAATTCGACATACTCAGCCCCTGCCAGTTTGGCTTCAGGTCCCAAAAGAGCACCAACGATGCAATCATTAGTCTCCTTGACGTAATCTACTCAGCACTTGACAAAAATGAGTTTCCGATTGGACTCTTCATTGACCTAAGAAAAGCCTTTGATACTGTTAATCACAACTACCTCTTACTTAAACTCCAGCATTATGGAATCCGAGGCCTTGCCCTTGACTACATCCGATCCTATCTTAGTGACAGACACCAATATGTAACTATCAATGAAACAACTTCTTCCACTCTACCAATTACCGTTGGAGTGCCACAGGGCAGTATCTTAGGACCTCTTCTATTTCTTATATATAAAACGATCTGCCTAATGTCTCTAATATTCTCAAACCTATATTGTTTGCTGACGATACTACTCTTATCTATTCAGACCTCAACCCACATACACTAAATAATGTTGTGAATAATGAATAAAAAAAGTCCACTTATGGATGTCAACTAACAAACTAACATTAAACATCGAAAAGACTTACTACATCTTATTTGGAAGCAAATCATCAAATGCAATTCAGCTACAGATAGACAACATTAACATCAGTAATAAAAATGATGGCAAGTTTCTTGGCCTATTCCTAGACAAGAGACTCAACTTCAGCACCCACATTCAACACATAACTAAGAAAGTCTCTAAGACAGTTGGTATACTCTCCAAAATCAGATATTATGTTCCTAACTCTGCTCTCCTCTCTCTCTATTATGCTCTAATCTACCCCTATCTTAATTATGGTATCTGTGCATGGGGGTCTACCACTGCAAACCACCTTAAGCCCATCATCACCCAGCAAAAATCTGCTATCAGAATAATAACTAACTCTGCTTTCAGACAACACTCAGCTCCCTTGTTTAAATCCCTAAACTTGCTAAATATTAACTCCCTCCACACATTCTCTTGTGTCAACTACATCTACAAACCCTGTTCTTAAATGCAAACCATGCTCTGAAACTCTCTCTGGACAGATGTAATAGGACCCATTATCACCACACCAGAAATAAATATCTCTTTGATATCCCCAGGGTCAAACTTAATCTGTGTAAACACTCTATGCAAATTAAGGGACCTAGTCTATGGAACTCACTCCCTAGTGAATTGAAAAACTGTAAAACTTTTGCCTTATTTAAAAACAAAACCAAAAAGTACTTAATTTCATCTTCTTAGTTTCCTACACTGAGCTTTATTTTTTGCTCTGTATCTAGTGTTACCCAATCTCCTAATTCTTATGTATTAACCCAAACAACCTTATCATTGTGTTCATTGCTGTCTTCCTTTATGTGCTAGCCATTTGCTGTATTGTGCCTACCAAATTTTGTCAACTACCATTCAAGCTTTCATTGCAATCAATCTTAGCTACCTAAGTGCTTTATTATACTGTACCTACAATTTTCTCTCATCTTTTTTTTCTTTTTTCTTTTCTTGCCATGTAACTGTTATCATTTCTTTTTTATAATTTTTGCTAGTATTTACCTACTAAAATTTTCTTAGATTAAGGACCTGCCCGAAACGCTGCGCGTACTAGTGGCTTTACAAGATTGTAATTACCATATTATATATTCTCACATTCCCAATGTACCTTCTTGTATATGAATAAATAAATAAATAAATAAATAAATATCATCGCAATCCTGCTATTATCAGACCCTGTCACTTTTATCACAGTCATGGGTCTTCTGTAATAATATCGTCGCTACATAATAGCATGAAAAGTATATTTTGGCATTTTTAGGCGTTGCTGTGGTCACAAGCTGAACAGCAGTGCTGTTAGCTCATGCTGCGTGCGTCAGGCTTGGTTGCTCACCCAATACTGAGGCTAATAACACCCGGGAGTTTGGCCCACGATTTTTTTTAAAAAAATGGCTTCTGTTTACAAGAGCCCTGATGAAAGTGTGGTGAACCCCGTGTATCTGCGGGCCGTTTAAATCTTGCGTAGTACTCCAACACATCATATGACGTGATGCGCAGTTTACTGGAACAACGTCCAACACGTCATATGACGTGATGTGCACTTTAAGGGTTAAGTACAGAGACTGTGGATAGCTACCTGTAAGATAGTCGTTAACATCAGTACTGGAAGACTACTAGTACTCAGTACTAGTAGTACTTCCAGTAGTACTGGAAGTACTACTGGAAGTAAGTACAGAAATCAGTACTTACAAACTGTACAGTACCATGATGGACAGTACTGGGTAAGGCTACCATGGAAAGTCAACCATAAAACCTTACCTACCAATTATCACATGGCTTACAGTCAATTTAAATCTCAATTAGCAAAGCTAAGAAAAAGGCCTGAGCATTTAAAACTCTATCATGAGATTATTGCTCAACAGTTAAAGAATAAGTTCATCGAAGTCGTGAAACATGACAATAAGCAAACAGGCCATTTTTTACCACACATGGCTGTAATGAGAGAATCAAAAACAACTCCTTTACGGATAGTTTTTAACTGTAGCTCTAAATCTGGACCCCAAGGAACCAGTCTAAAAGATTGTTTGCAAACGGATCCAAGTCTAACTCAGAAATTGTATGACATACTGTTGAAGTTTAGACTTAATAAATATGCATATTCAGCAGATATAAGTAAGGCCTTTCTAAGAGTCGGCTTGCAGGAAGAAGATAGAGACTTCACTAAGTTTCTATGGGTAGAGAACCCAGAAGATATCAATAGTCATATAGTGACTTTCAGATTCTCCTCAGTACTTTTTGGCGCGACGTCAAGTCCATTCCTGTTGCAAGCAACTCTAGATACTCATCTGAAGAAATCATCAAGTCCCTATAAGGCTGAAATCAGTCAGAATCTATATGTAGATAATTTTCAAGGGACAGTTAACAGTACTACTGAACTGTTACAATTATAGCAAGAGGCCAACAAGGAGCTACAAGGAGCCAACATGCCTCTACAATCTTGGGCCTCTAATAATGCAACACTGAATAATCAAATAGCAAGAGATTACCCTGAATATTACGTACCAGAATCACAAAAGGTGTTAGGTATGGAGTGGGATCTAATCTCGGACACGATATCGATCAAGTCTGTGCCAATAAATTATTGCATTGCTACAAAAAGGGGATTTGCTTTCACAAGTTAGCAAAGTGTTCGACCCACTTGGTCTACTAAATCCTTTAACTATCAAGTGGCGTTTATTGGTGCAAGAAGCTTGGAAGACTAAAGTTGGTTGGGATGATCCACTACCACTTCAGTTACAAAAAGCTTGGATGGAAGTGGCTCAAGAACAAACTTTAGTCGAAAAGATAATCTTTCCAAGACATATGGCAGTCTCCGTGGTGAAGTGGTAAGACACTCGCCTGGCGTTCCGCGAGCGCTATGTCATGGGTTCGTATCCTGGCCGGGGAGGATTTACTGGGCGCAATTCCTTAACTGTAGCCTCTGTTTAACGCAACAGTAAAATGTGTACTTGGATGAAAAAACGATTCTTCGCGGCGGGGATCGTATTCCAGGGACCTGCCCAAAACGCTACGCGTACTAGTGGCTGTACAAGAATGTAACAACTCTTGTATATATCTAAAAAAAAAAAAAAAAACATAGTCGAGGAAAATAATGAAGTAACACTACATGTATTCGCAGACTCGTCAGCCAAAGCTTTTGGAGCTTGTGCTTACTTAGTGACTTCTAATCAATCATATCTTATCACTTCTAAGGCCAGAGTCGCTCCATTAAAAAAGGGGACTTTGCCTCAGATGGAACTAACAGTACTGCTAACTGCCACATGCTTAGCTGTGCATATCAAACAAGTCTTGTCTACCATGAACATCAAAGATGTCATTATATGGTCTGACAATGAAGCTGTCTTACAATGGGTACGAAACGACAACTGTCCGACTCCCTATGTAAAAAATCGCGTCTCGGAAATTAAAGAAATTTCCGCAGGCTTTCAATTGTTGCATGTACCAACAAAAGAAAATCCAGGTAATCTTTTATCAAGAGGTATGACGTTTAAACAATTTGCAAAGGCAGATATTTGGTTTTATGGGCCTAGATGGTTAGTGAATGGCAGTTGGCCTGAACAAAAGCCGCACGTCATCACGACACAAACCATAACTACCACCAGGCAGCAAGATCAAATATCAGTCTTGGATTGTACTCGTTACACCTCGCTCATCAAATTAATCAATGTAACACATAACGTGTTTCATTATCTCAGGAAAAAAGGTATAAAATACACTTTTCCAGATGCACTTATCTATTGGGTAAGACAAGCCCAGAGAGAAACTTATGGGAATAACTATGAAAATCTTCCGCATAAGTTAAAACACAATCTCGGTCTGTGGATAGACCAAGAAAATCACAATATTCTGCGTTGTGGAGGGAGACTTAAACACGCAGATGTCAATCTAGATACCGTGCATCCATGGCTTTTACCAAAAAATCATTGGATCACCAGGTTGATTGTGTTACATACACATCAACAAATCATCAAACATGGAGGAGTGTTAGACACACTCACACAAATCAGACAACAGTATTGGATTCCTCAGGGAAGACAGTCAGTCAGATCAATCTTGAAAAATTGCATGATATGCCGAAGGTACGATGCAAGAACTTGCTCTTATCCAGGGCCACCACCCCTACCAAAGGAACGAGTGGTCCATCTACACCCTTTCGAAACGACAGGAGTAGATTATACAGGAGCAATATATCTAACAGGGACTCCAGATAAGCAACCTATCAAGGCATACATCTGTCTGTTCACCTGTGCTACCACCAGGGCAGTACATTTAGAGGTAACACCCAATATGACTGCTCAATCATTTATTCAAGCTTTCCGCAGATTCGCAGCACGCCGATCGTGCCCCAAGCTGATGATTTCAGACAACGGAGCAAACTTGGTAGCTGGAGAAGCATGTCTACGGGAAATTTGTTCCTATCCTGCAGTTACTTCCACACTGGAACAGCGTCATTGCAGATGGAAATTTATCCCTCCGAGAGCCCCATGGCACGGAGGATTTTATGAACGGTTAATAGGAACTGTCAAAAGATCCTTGAGAAAATCTCTACACCGTCAGAAAATCAATCTTCAAGAACTCCAGACAGTAATCACGGAAATAGAATCTAGGGTAAATAACCGGCCGTTGACTTACTTGTCTGATAATCCTACTCAACATGAGCCATTAAGTCCTGCACACCTAATGTATGGAAGACTTCTGACTCCAGTACCATTTCTAGTGGATGATGAGATCAGAGATCCCTCATATGTGGGTCAGAGCAAGTTGGTTCAGGGGTATAAGCATCTGTCCAGCATAATCCAAAAATGGAATGATGTTTGGACAAAAGAATATCTTACATCTCTACGAGAACATCACTATGGGGCCAATGTCCCACATAATATATCTAATCTCCAACCTGGTGATATTGTCTTGGTAGACAGTGATGGCCCTAGGGCTGACTGGCCATTAGGTAAAGTTGTCTCAGTCCATCCAGATAGCCAGGGGATTTTGAGAATAGTCAAAATCCTGTCTAAAGGAACAACTTCCCTGAAGACATTGGACAAACTCATCCACATGGAATCAGTGAGCCAGCTGCAGTTAGATCCTGAGAGACCTCAAGACCTTCTAACTACACATGACCCACAGACTCCTAACAGACACAATTGTCCAACGGACAGCCGCACAAAAGTGCAAGCAACATTTGCACTTGTATTATCAATCCGATGGAGAGTAAATAAATACATATGGTTACTACTGTCCTTAGTATTGGACTCTGTGCCAGTTCTCTCCCTCTGGAAGATGTGGGAAATTTTTACCCACCATATCTAATAATCATCTAAGAAATGTATCATATCTATATCATATCTATATCAAATCAAAATCGTATCAAAATCATATCAGAATCACAATAGATTCATTATATAGCTTGATCCTAGATGATAATGCCACTTGATCACGTATGCTACAGGGCCCTATAGATGCCTACGTGACTTTGTACATGATCTCTCAAGGATCCAGAAGCTTCTAGAAGGATTTGTTAATTAATAAGCTATTGGAACAATGATGCAATATCCGGTAGAGATAAAATCGAATCCTTAATAAGAATCAGTGGTATTATCAAGTACTACCCAGCAAACACAGAACGTTTGTGAACGTTTTTAAATGGTGCCACAAAGGTAATACTCAAACATTTGACATAAATACGTATATCTGACGTTCTTAAAACCACTAGATATAACTAAAAACATGTATTCTTGAGACACGGTTTTTTAAGATTTATGTAAAAATTTAAAAATAATAGTGAATGCTATGGAATTATAATGTTTTCTTGCTTTATATATAAAAATAAAAAATTTTCAGTCAACATTTCGTTTTTTTGCTTACTTTATGTAAACCTATCCAATTTACGTTCTTATAACATAAATATAACATTTATATGTCGTCAATATAACGTTATTTACACGACATCGTTACGTTATTATAATGTTATATTAACGTATAATTCCTGTATAAAAACAAATATATATTGAGCTTATATTTTAAACCTTGTAAAATTGTCGTAAAACTTGGAATAAGACAGTAAGCATGCTTTATTTATGAAAATCTAGAAACAAATCAACAAAATCATAAACCACATGTCACCCCTATATATAATTCTTTAGTTGTCTTGCCAGAGAATGTAATTTAAGCTTTGACAATCTTTCTTCAAATGACAGGTTTCTAATTTGGGGTATTAACTTTGTTATTCTTTACTGGAAGCATTCTAGTAAATTTTGAACCTTAAATTTTGAAATTAAAATAAATTGAACCCCATGCACAGATACCATAATTAAGATAGGGATAGATTAGTGCATGATATAGAGAGATGAGACCAGAGTTAGGTACATAATATCTGATTTTGGAGAGTATCCCAACTGTTTTAGCGATTTTCTTAGTTATGTGTTGTATGTGGGTACTGAAGTTTAGTCTCTTGTCTAGGAATAGGCCAAAAAACTTTCCATCTTTTTTATTGCTAATGTTTACATTATCTATCTGAAGCTGAATTGCATTTGTAGATGTGCTTCCAAATAAGATGTATAGTAGGTCTTTGCTATGTTAATTGTTAGCTTGTTGGTTGACATCCATATGTGGACTTTTTTTAGTTCATTATTAACAGCATTATTTAATGTATGTGGGTTGGGGTTAGAGTAGATGAGGGTAGTACAAAATAGGTTTCAGAATGTTAGAGACATTAGGCAGATCATTGATGTATATAAGAAATAGGAGAGGTCCCAAGATGTTGCCCTGTGGCACTCCAACGGTTATTGGTAGAATGGGAGAGGTTATATTATTGATGGCTACACATTGGTGTCTATCACTAAGATAGGATTGGATATAGTCCAGTGCATGGCCTCGGATTCCATAATGATGGAGTTTAAGTAAGAGGTAATTGTGATTAACAGTATCAAAGGCCTTTCTCAGGTCAATGAAGAGTCCAATCGGAAACTCATTTTTGTCAAGGGCAGAGTAAATTATATCAAGGAGACTAATAATTGCATCGTTGGTACTCTTTTAGGAGCGGAAGCCAAACTGACAGGGGCTAAGAATGTCGAATTTTACGAGATAGGAGTAGAGCTGTTTGTAGATAATTTTTTCAAATATTTTTGATAGTATGGGTAGGTTTGATATTGGTCTATAATTGTTTATGTTTGCCGGATTACCTCCTTTATGAACTGGCGTTACTCTTGCTTTTTTAAGGATATCAGAGAAGGAATGACACTCAAGGGATTTGTTGAACAGCAGAGCTATAGGTGGCGCAATGGCATGGGAGGCGCTCTTGTATACAATGGACTGAGCTTTGCATACAATGGAGCTTTGGTTTTTAGTGAGTGTATGATGGACACAACATCTGTCGGGCTGACTGGTGAAAGGAGAAGAGAGTTTGGATAGCTGCCTGAGAGATATATGTTGATATGTTTTGTAGTGTGTGAGTGTGTGAGTCTATTTTACTGGCAAGGTTAGCACCAACCGATGAAAAGAAGCTATTAAATTCATTTGCCATTTCTAAGTCAGTTGACGGTGTAAAGCCATCCTTAGAGAGTGTTATCTGGTTGTGGGAGTGTTGTTTAGTTCCTAGGATATTAGAGATGGTATTCCATGTGATTTTCATGTTGCCTTTTGCTTCTAACTCTATCGTCATTACCTATCCTCTAAACCTTACATTTGTCAGAATTAAACGGCCTCCGCCAATCATTTGACCATATATCAGTACCCAATTTAGATCGTTTGATCGATCAATTTAGACCTCCTTGTATCATATATCATCATACATGATGATATAATGATACACACTATTGGGTATGCTGATGATATAATTATACACACTACTTGTTATGCTAACATGCAGAACACTCTTAACTCTGTATTAGTCTCATGTCAGGACTTAGGTTTAGTCATATCTCAGCAGAGGAAACAAAGATACTATAAACGGGTGTCCACCCAGGCAGGGAGGAGCTGTTCACAAGATGCAACTGTATGATATGGCTCCCAGCTTGACTATGCTAACAGATTCAAATACCTTGGCCTTGTATTGTCCTGTTGTATTTCTGACTCTGTCGTCAGTATAAAGAGAGGCTCCATAAGCCCTCTCTTGGAGATGATGTAGGTTATCACTCAGGCTATGGTGCCAATGTCACAATTGTCAAAATGATGTACCTTGCGTACATCAAATCTTTAGTGGATTATGCTGCACCTCTGCTTGCCTTGATGACTGAAAGAAAGCTTAAAGGGCTTGAAAACTTGCAGAACGAAGCCTTGAAGATAATCCTTGGATGCCTCTAGTACCACAAAGATACTTAACATGAGGAAGGAACTTAATATTAACTTAATAATAGAATATGAGTGTACTGCATTACTCCTTGTATTGTACTGCATTACTCCTTGTAATGATCCTCATATTGTGCTTCAGTAATCTAATGTATAACCCTGAGATGTTTTCCTAATTGTATTTAGGATTCCTTGTTCATTATTGTATTGTGTATTGTTATTATTGTGTATTGTTCTGATCTGCTTTTGTGTCGAAAATTCTTGCATCGTACCTGTAATTTTTTTTTGACAATTTTACTGTAATTATCCTGCTTAAAATCATCTGTACTTGTAAAGTAAAGCTGTAATGTACCTGTTAAACACTTTTTATCAATTTTACTCCTAATTATTTCTCTAAAACTTTGTTTGTTTAAGGATTTGCTCAAAGATTTTTTTAAGGACTTGCCCGAAATGCTATATATATCTAGTGGCTTTACAAGATTGTAATTCCAACTTAAACTCTATGTTGTCTCTTAACCCCCAATGTACGTTCTTGTATATATGTAAATAAATAAAATAAATAAATAAATAACTAGGGATCGAGGCATTAATGCGCAGTACGTGCTTCCCTCTCCTGTGACGTCACAGCGCCATCTGACGACACCATAAACACAGGCGGCCATTTTATGTTCCATCAAGATTAAAATTTTGTTTTTTAAATTTTGCCCCGAGTGTCGAGTTTATTGGGCAGCGCCCATGTGTTCGCAATAGAATGTTCTACAAGAACATATGTATAAAATGTCACACAAGGATGCGTTAGACTGGCCGCAATAAACAACTATACATAGATCACTAGCCGTGAGCTCCAAACAGCGACGAAATGTTTCTATTCTTTTCAGGGTTGTAAACTCCACACTTATTCTACAGCGTTAAATTTTGGTATCACTGAATCGCAATAAAATTCCTACACGTACATATGCATATAAATGTAGAATCATGACGCGCCTGTGGGTGTCTGTGTATAGCTGAGATAGTCTTGGTAGTAAGGTTGATGTAAAGTCATTCCTGGTTACTGACTTTAATACTAATAAACGATTACATGATAGAGTAGCTCCCAAGCTTGGCAGGCGTCCTGTGTGCTGTTTACCTTCTCTCTTGGCGTCCAGCCGCCGCACATAGAAAACGGATGGTACCATTTTCTGTGAACATGACATCCCTCCTTTTCTTTAAAAGAATGAATACAGGATGTCTACCATGCTTGTAGCACAAAGCAAAGTTATTGACACAAAGTAAGTTATTAACATATCAAGAGATATTGCATACATTTAACATTAATTAAACACACAAAGAATTTAAACAATCTTTACCACAAAGGATTTCAATGTTAAAATACATATGCAATGTTAAACAAACATGAAAGAAACTGTAATACAAAGTTACAAAATATTGAATGAGAGATCTGCATTATTCAAACAATATTAAATTTAGTTCAGCATAACAAGTAAATACTTTGCATTACATAGGAACACAATTAATCATCATATCGTGTAGGGCGTTTAACATGACGTTTTGGACGAGAGTCCTTAAATACAAAATATCCCTCGATGAATTGTTTATCGAGTTATAACTCATTTTTTCTTTTTCTTTTGCACGACTTTGCACTTCATCATTTTCTACACTATTGGAATCACTTTGAAATAAGCCATATTACGTGTTATACTATGATCTCTATTACTCGCTGTTACCATAGTTCCTTTTACACTAATCACTTTATATGGTTTTGTATCATACGGCATATCTAGCTTTCCCTTTTTTTCTTTTTAACGAGAACAGTATCTCCAACCTTTATGAATTGTTCCTTTGCACGTTGATCATGAGCAATTTTCATTTGCCCTTGGCTAGTGCATCCTTCTGAGCGAGACGTTTATCCGTTACCTTGGCTGGCATGACAGGTAGTGCGATTCTCATAGGACGTCCAAATAAAAGTTCGCCAGGCGACTTGCCCAGTGTTCCATGCGGTGTTGCACGGTAGTTCCTGAGAAAAGCATACATAGCTTGTTTCCAGGATCGTCCTTCGGCATGAGCACAGCGTACAGCTTTCATGAGAGGTTGCATGAATCTCTCGACTTCTCCATTTGCTTGTGGATGTAGTGGCATCACACGGCGGTGTTTGAATCCAATATGCTCAGCAAAGTTGACAAAGTCTTGTCCATTAAATGGCGGTCCATTGTCCGTCTTGACAACTTCAGGAATGCCAAAGTTTGAAAAGATCTTGTCGAGTTTCGGGATGACAGCCTTTGCAGATGTGGAAGTGATGATTTCTACTTCTGGATAACGTGAGTGATCATCAATGACTACCATCAAGTACTCTCCAGTTGGTAGCGGTCCACAGAAGTCCATCGATACTTCCATCCATGGTGCAGCAGGTAGTGGTGAAGGTTGTAGAGGTGTTGGTCTTGAAGTATCCACTGCAGCTTGGCAAGGGACACAGGCATCATGCATGTCCTTAGCTTGACGATCAATGCCAGGAACCACACCTTTTCTCGTAGCAGCTGTTTGGTCCTTACAAGACCTTGGTGTCCTTGATGTGCAAGCTTCAGAGCACGTTGCTGGAGAACAGCTGGAATGACGATACGAGTACCTCGCAGCACGGTGTCGCGTTGTTGCGTAACACTTAATTCTGTCTGGATGCGTTCAAGTGCTTTGAATGCATCTTGGTCAACTCCTGAGGGTGGGATGCGTGGAAACTTTTTCTTAGTCAATGCATCCACTGTTGCTTGCAGAGTTGGGTCCTCTAGGGTTGCAGTACGGATTTCATCAAGAGTGAGAGCCTTAGGGACTGCATCACAGGTTACAGAGTGTACATATTCCTCGGCAACTTGCTGATGCTTGGTGATGGTGAAACTGTTGGCAGGATGTCGACTGATGTAATCAGCGGGATTGCCTGCACCTGGCTTGTATTTCACCGTAAAGTTGTATGGTTGCAGACGAAGAGCCCATCTCTCAATGCGAGCTGGTGGTTTGGACTTTGG
>WNGS01132959.1:0-18103 GCA_020271785.1 Procambarus virginalis
TTTAACATGCTGATCATTAAAATTGGGAGTTTTTCTCTAATATAAATGAATTTCGTTACCTATATTAGCAAACGTACTATTAAGGCATTGGTTAGGTTAGGTGTTAAGGTTCTGTGGGCGATTATTCGTATTTTTATGGGCGATGTATATTTGTTCTATACGGGTGAGCATTTGTTTACCCGAAACGCTTTGCGTAATAGTGACTTCATAAATTGTGAAGCTCCTGTTGCTGCAATTTGTACATTACTATTTTGTTCTTTGAACACACATTCTTTTGAATAAAATTGATTGTATTGCATCTGCCGTGTTGTGGTTCGAACAAGAATCATCAGTGAAGCTCTTGTTAAAGAAGTGTTAAAATGCCATCAGGTGAATATATGTAATGACTGTTTTCATTCATAAACGGGGTTTGATGGGTGCATAGAATGGACTTTGGCTTTTGTTAATGAGGACTGGCTGCTCTGTTTGGTGCCTTGTATTATTAAATTCCTATGTCTTGTAGGACAGCTCTAACTTACTCAAAACACACAGCAGTTGAGTGTGACGCAAGTAGCGCACTTGTCAGCCCTCGTCACTAATACCACTTATGTTATTGGTATTTTTCATGTCGTTAGCTGCTTGGTTTAATTAAGGTGTTAGTCCAGGCATGTGATGGTGTCGCCTTTTTGTACTTTTCAACTAAAATATATATTTTAATTGAATTATTCCCATTATATTATAATAGTAATAATTATATTAATCATTATATTTTAATTATTATTGTAATTTAAACCATTCCCATCCCTTGGGCGGTGGTGAAAATGGTTAGAGGCACATAATTGGTTAAGGAACTGAACCCAATATTTCGTTTAGCAAAGCAAGTGACAATCTTGTGAAGCTAGTTACACAATTGTTATTATATACATGTATATATTGTTTCGTGATAAGGTGTTGTGGTAATAAGTTTGAGGATACTTTTTTTTTTTACATGTGTGCATACGTATAAATACAATAAAATGAAACAAATTACATAATCAGAGAAAATACCGGCCTGAAGGGCCGACAACAAAAAACATAATGCAAGATAATATAAAAAGAACAGTGCAATATATGTCGTTCATTTTTAAGCATACAGGCAAGCAAGCATAAGACAAACAGAACACACAAGCACAAATTACAAAGGCACAAAAGTATAAATTGCCAAATACACAAAATATCGGCCCGACAACAAAAACAATAAGCACATCAGTACAAGTACAAAGTACCCAAACCCGCACCACACAACCCAACCCTTCAAACACTACACAAACCAAGCCTACTGGCCCCAGAAACCACACGGAGAGGCACAAATACATAACTACAACAAAATAAATAAAACACCCACACACGCAACCGCTGTTGGAAATTTCCAACAGTTATTCTCATCCCTAATACAACAGGATGTATTTCCTGTATTAAGCGTAATAATTAACTAACACTACTAATATGTAGTTTAGTATTGTAGAATTTACTGTATTAGGTTGTGGAACATCATGTAATTTCTCCTAGAATTGTGTAGGGTTGCGTCAGCCACTCACGGGGGATAAAATTTCCACATACCTGTAGATCTCATATGAATGCAACCATTTACTTTCCTTTATTAGGAATAATAATTTAGTAATAGGTTTACTTTTAGTATACAACAGTTTACTGGAATTTCCTTACCCAGCTTAATCGCTCTTCCAGTAAATAATATCATAATCTAACATCATTTCCACCATCAAGCAAGTATTGTTTTATTTGTGCCGTCTACATTAATTGACGTGCACTGTGAGAATTAAACATCACCGCATAAAGAATTTATCTAAACCATCAAGAGTGTTCATAAACGCTCCGTTCCCTATTTAGCGTTAATAAATATAATTTATGCTCGAATCCTCACGGTGAGCTATTGCGCAAGTGCGACTTTGGGGAGGGAGAAAAAATGACTCTTGCCATTACCAACAAGAAGCGTGAAGGTGTTCCGTAAGCGGTCCAACAAATCTTTTCATCCAACCGGCATCCGAACATATTTAGATGCCAGATTGAGGATGCAGCGTCCCAGAATCACGGACACCAGTTCGGCAGGCATTTTACCATTTATTAATATTTACGGAGCTCTTAAATATAATTAATATAGGTAGCCATGTCGTCACGCTGCAAGCGTACCCAAAATTCCATGTAAGTGCAGCTCTTTCCCCTCAAAATATTTATATATTACTTTGTGTGTGTAAATACTAGTTTGGGGTGGAAATTACGGAATTACCATTATTGCAGCATGGTGCAACACCCTTGAGGAAGCGTGTGACCACCATACCCTCACGTGTGCCAAGTATCACTATCTCAAACTGTTTCCAGACTGGCGTACAGTGGACTGCACCTATGTCCTTCTGTCACAGCTGAGACATAATCGGTTTTCATTGTAGATAGTACCTTGTTATTCAGAGTCCATATACATATATCGATATATCTGATACTGCTCTTTATGCATATTAATCTTTACATTGCAGTAGTATTTCTTGCATTACATATTTTACTCATTATCTATGTGTGTGCATATTATACTTATTATTATTATTATTGCATAATATATGTTACACATAGATTAATCTTATACAATACCCCCCAAAATGTGTCACGGGAGGCTGGCTCTAGAATTATATAATTTACAGTCATTGCTTAATAGAATTTATTCACATATAATCATAGATCTATAAGCCACTGAGTTTCTCATTTCATTACTCATTCTGGTCCTTCGAGCTATCTTAGAATTAATCATTATTTTGCATTCTCAAAATTATACATGTTATTAGTATTATACTGGAGCTAGAATTCCCCACAACCGCACCCCACGCACACAAACGGACACAACACAAAAACACACAGCACACACACACAAAAAAAATCACTTAAAAGGAGGAAACACCTCAATGGGAGGCGAATATTTCACAGGAAACTCATGCAGAGGATATTTCTGCTTATAGGCCTCCCACATTAAGTACTCCCTGTCGGTAGGATAAAGATCCCCCTGCTTCAGGGGGGCGTGCAAAAACTCGGGAATCACCAGATCAGGCGGAAGCAGCAGTTCCTGGAGCTGGGCGGAAGTAGTCGCATAACGAGGTAAGGTAGAGCAAATGGAAGCAGAAGACATGAAAGAAGTGGACGTAAGCCAGCGAGATGGCCCCACTGCCAGACGCACAGAAGACTACGAAGACCGCCGAGACGGCAACACCACACCCTACACCACAGGAGATGCAGAAGAGATGGTCGGAGACGGGAGAAGCGGAAAAACTGCCGCTGATGAAACGGACGAAACTGGGGGCACGGAACCCCCAGAGCAAGCAGCCTCTTTTAGTACCACCTCCAGGTCACCACGCTCACCAGCATGAGGAACCACCCCGAACCATCCCCCACGCAGAACTGGAACCATCCGACGCAGACGACGCACCCGAAGCAAGCTCTACAGGCACCTCATTAGAAGAAACACTGACACTGGCAGCCGCAGGCACATGGACCTCCGCCACCACCGAAGAAAATGCGACGCAACCGGAACCTGACCGCTGTCACTGGAAGACCCACCATCGTCGAATTCTCCCACATCAGCCCAGTCAGAAGATCGCCGGGAACACTTGGGCACCGGCCGCACACCATCAGAGCCGGTTGTCGACCCAGAGACCTGGTCAACACAATCCGGGCGTACCGACGCTCTCCGCTGGATGGCAGCTTCCTCAGCCACACTGGGAACTAGGTCGAGCACAGTATGAGGCCCCTACAGCCACCCCTACAGGGAAGCCGGTCAGACAGCACGCTGGACTTGTGGTCCTGGGTTTGATCCCAGGCGCCGGCGAGAAACAATGGGCAGAGTTTCTTTCACCCTATGCCCCTGTTACCTAGCAGTAAAATAGGTACCTGGGTGTTAGTCAGCTGTCACAGGCTGCTTCCTGGGGGTGGAGGCCTGGTCGAGGACCGGGCCTCGGGGACACTAAAAAGCCCCGAAATCATCTCGAGATAACCTCAAGATAACCCCAGCATCTAGCACAGCCTAGGCACATGGCGAGGGTGCAGTGATAGGCACCACAGTTGAAGGACAGAAAGACGGGGGAGTCTTACAGACGGGAGCTGGAAGAACCACGGGAGTATCCAGGACAGCAACCGGGGTAGAACGAACACCCGATGGCGACACAAGCTCATGAGGAGAGGCAACCATAACCGGAGGCGCAACAGGCGACAAAGCCTCCGGAGGAGGAGCGACAGCAACAGGAGGCGCATTGGGCGACACACGGGGCATGGCAGCAGCCAAAGAGACGTCCACATCCACCGAATCCTCCTCCACAGGGAGCGCTGGGAAGTCCTCACGGAAGAGGTTGACAGGCGCGACAGCAGGTTCAGAGCACCCAGAAGCCTGATGGCCCAAGAAGCCACAACGGTAACACGTACGGGGCTGACGAGCATAATACACCCTAACATAGCACACCAGGAGCTTCACCTGAGACGGAATGTCTGCCCGCAGCCTGAGTCTTAGGGTGCGAATATTCGACTGCATACCCTTTAGCGGACCCGAGGAGAGCAGGTGCAACCGCACACTGACGACCGCTCCAAACTCGCCGAAATAACGCCTCGGCAGCCCCTCCGGGAATTCCAGGGGTGCCCCATGCACGCTTACATACGTGATGGCACCACTGCGATCGGAGACAGTGCCTGCAGCTTCTGGCAGGGGCAAGGTCCGCCCCTCGCAACGACGTAAAACGCCCTATACACCTCCATTGTAAGTTTAACAATCACCCTGCGGGTAGTCACCAGCTCAACGCCATAAATATTCCCCACAGGGACCCGCAGCATGTCACACAGCACCAACCCCACCTCTGGATATCCTGCTCAATCAGAAAACTCGAGGCCTATAGACTGGGCACGCACAACAGGGGGGAGGGGATCCCCCATGGCGCTTACACGCAAAACTGCCCCCGCCCCCTTGCAACCCCAGGCAGCAACTGGCGGGTCAGGCGAGCACATCTAAACCCTCTGGCGGCCAACGAGGTAATCCGAGAACGGGTTTTGGCAGCGATGGGTTAGTGTCGTCCGACTAGGACACCCCCCTCCTCCCTTGGGTTGAAGAATGGAAAAAAGTTTTGGATATGTTAGGTTTGGGCACAAATTGATTATATGGGGCGGTGGGGGGGGGGATCATGTGACTAGAAGAGCCCACGCTTCCGTCCCCCATCCCCCACTGTCCTTACACCGAGCACCATTTTTCTGTAATGTTTTGTGAAAGCCCTGGGGAATATAATCATGTCTACATCTATGTCGTATGGTCGAGGGGGCACCACACGTGCCCACCTAGTTGTGCCTGGAGGGCCTTCTTCCCCAGACAATGTTGTATGTATAGTCATGTCACAAAAAGGCTATGGTGTGACAAAAAAACTGTACAGATAGACTATAGTACAGGTAAATAAAAACAGCCCAGGTGAATGGAATATGGTACAGCTAGCAGTGTCGATTGGCGGATAAAAAAAAATACAGGGAAAGTCTCTCTCTTTTTTTTTTTTAGGTTGGGGGGGGGGACCATTCTTTGGCGCAAGTCACCCTGCTATAGTTCCCAGTTTTCATGGATTTCGCTACAGAAAAAACGGAGCAGCAGAAACTTTCCAGCCCCTCCACCCATTTGTCAAAGAGAACGAAAAGATTGTCATATTTTTTTTGTAAGCAGGGCTGTTTCAAATGATTAGTTCGTCTTAGAAATTCGGGCGGCTTTTCAAAACACACTCGTTATTTCTCAAGTGCAATAGTGCAAGTGATTTTCCAAACAAAGAATAAGCATTCAATTTACCTGGACTGTGAGGGTCTCGAACCTCATGCGTGGGAGGCCGCAGCACTGTCAACTAGACTATGAGTAGTCTTAAAAAGGAAAGATTTCTTAAAGTCGTTGAAGCGTGTTCAGTAAAGTTTTATATATAAATATGATAAAGTTGTGTGAAAGGAGACAGTACAATAATATAAGAATGTTTAGATCGCGAGGGGCTAGGAGCCTTGCTAGCAGCCTCCCCTAGGTAGGAGGTGTATATGTAGTTGATATGACAAAGAACAAATAGGTCTTTAATCGGTAAATTAGACACCCGAAAATTAGAAAGGTGGAGTCAAAGAGCTGAGAGTTCGACCTTACAGCCACACAGTAAACACGTATATATACATACAGAACGCTGAGCACCGTAACCGGTTGCTGTACCTGGCCCCTGGCCTAGACCCTCCCCCCCTCCCCCCGAAATAGTTACAGAAGGCGTCATGGAGCTTCCAAGCTACTAGGTGGGTGTGGTGGTGGGTTTAATGTCCAGTAGTGAAGTATGTGCTTTTAATACATACTCACACTTGCTCATACTTCACTTTAATATAAATAAACTCTATATTAATATTGTTGAAGTGACTTAATTTGTAAATTACTTGTATGTGAGGCGGACTCATGTCAGGTGAGGTGAATGACGTCACAGGTAGTTGACCCATCAGGCCAAGCTAGTCAAGAGGCGCGGCGGGCAGTGTGGCGCGGGCCGGCGTGGGGAGAGGTGCTGCTCACCGCCCGCCTCATTGGTTTTACTAAATTAGTCATTTTGACAGTCCTGTGCATGAGGTCACCTGCGCCAGGCTTACAGGCAAGTTACTCTAAATGATTAGTTGTTTTATCACAGGGTATTCTGTTGGTAGAATAGTCTATATTGGCTGACTGTCTAAATAAGAATAGTTACAAGATTTTAAGGCTTTATTTAAAATAATTCAATTAGCTCTGGTTTACTCATTTGTAAATATAATGATATTGAGTAATATACCTGTCTATTAGTAGACTTTTATCTAAATTAGGACTTTCGATGATTATTAAAACAAAATTATACTTTAAAACGATTGCTATGTAATAAACTGTTCCACAACAGCTGCTTGAGTGTCAACTTTATGGTGAAATTTACAGTTTGATCAAAAGTAGGTGAAAAAAGTTTAAAAAATTATTATAGTTACATTCAAGCAGTTGTGTGTTTCTTGTGAACTATCAGATTTCAATCCTTGAAATATGGACCAAAGACTTTTAATCTAGCAAGTGTCACATAACCCCGCCCCCCCCCCCCCCACCCATCCTATGTGAATGAAACTAGCCATCCTGAGTCAGTGCCGTCCACGCTGCAGCCAACCCCAGAAACGCCATAATTAACATTAACGTCTTGTATAACCAAGTACTATATTGTCCAAAATAAGTAAATATTAATGTATATTAATATATACATGCGAAGTGTGATGCTACTTGGGACAGTCCTCTGTCCTTCTGTGGCCTTGTGCTCCTGCTGCTGTCCTCTCTAATTGTGCTGAACGACTTTTCCTTTTACTTCTGCTTCGTTTTTCTCCCCCTCTTCTCCTATCTGCTTATTTTGTACCGACCTTTTGCTTGTTTTGGTTATTCCTTAGGACTTTTATTTTGACGTCTGGGTGCTTGAGGAGGCATACTCTTGCACCCGTAGAACTGTAGTACCCAACGTCTCGTGCGAGGGGAACCTTTTATTGTCAATCCCCCTTTCGTCACTGAACCCGATCTCGACGGACTGACGGTTCTTAAGGTGGCATTTGTGGGGCGTATACTGACGACGCACCCCTAGGGGGCCCCGGCATGATCGGCGATAACTTCTTGTTGGGTGTCCTGCCTCTAACTGTGGCTCCATGGTGGGTATGGGACACATTCGTGGATGAAATTCTCTTCGTATTTATGTCGTTGAATGTTTCTTCTTGTACCCTTTCAGGCTCGTGAGGTGGGCGACCAAGCCCCCGAGTCGGACTGTATTGGTAGACAGAGCTCTGTAGCCCCACCGAACTCTGTGTTGGACCACGACCTTGCTCCTCCTTTGACCCTCCTGACTGCTTATCTCGGCTCCCCTCCCTCCCTCTGTGGTTGGGTCTAGCCTCAAGTGCCCAGTGGTGACCACTTCGTCCCTTGGTGTGGCTAAATCTCTCGTTGTGACTACTGCGCCTTTTCACCCCTCTCTGGGGGTTCTCAACGCCGTCCGCGCCACGGCCGCACTCGCTCGATCCCTTCCCGTACTGATGCGTATCAGGCTTTGTTTGGTCCCGCTTCATGGGCCAAATTCTTTGATCTTCTCCCTCTTGATTCTACGCCTCCTGACGATTTCTCCCTCCCTCGGCATCTTGTTGATTCCGTGGATGCCTCTGTTACCTTCAACTCCACTCGTCTCGGTACACGTGTTGTTGCTGCTCCTTTTCGGGATACAGCTTCCCGCTTGGCTGCCTTATCCTGCCTTGGCGAGACCCCTTTTTGGGTCTCAAAGAACGCTCGGTTGAATGCCAGTGTTGGCACTATTCTTCTCCTGCCCCATGTTGCAACTGGTGTTTCTTAATCTGCAGGACTGCCACGATGATATTCGGCATATCCTCGATGCCCAAGGCCACTCTGTCCTCCAGGTTGACACGTTTACTCGTCCCCTCGTGGTCGTCGCCGTCAACCCCTTCGGGTTGTGAAGATTACCTTTGATGGTAGGACCCTTCCACCCTCTGTCATTCTTGCTGGTGCCACGTGCTCTGTCCAGGAGTACATTCCTTCTCCTAGGCTCTGTAACAATTGCTGGGGGGTTTGCGCATGGTGCCTTGCGCTGCTCTGGGGCGCGCTCTCTGTCCTTTGTGTGGGGGCGAAGGTCAATCTTAAGTCAGAGTGCACTTCTCCCCAGGCTCGCAGCCTAAACTGCAGTGAGGCCCTTCCTACCTTCTCCTGTATCCATTACAAGTTTGAGGCAGCCGTCCTCAACTCGAAGCACCGGGAGCATTTATCTTTTCCTGATGCGAGGCGCCAGGTTTGCCGGTTCCCGCCTTATGCTCGAGTGTTGCGCTCTTCCTCTCCTCGTCCTTCCCACCTTCCTCAGACTCTCAACCGTTTCCGGGCCTTGGAATCTGATACAACCACTGCCCCCTCCTCTGTTCCTTTGAGTTCTGTACCGAAGGATCCCCCTCCTAGTTCTCTGTCTGGGGTTCCCCTTTCTACCCGGTCTGTCATGTCTCCTGTGTTTCTTCCTCGTCTCCCTCTGATCCTTCTTCCCTTCCTTCTCCTCCGTCTACTGACTCTCCCCGCCGCCTGTCAGTGCGGGCTGATGTCCATCGCTCTCCTAACAGCCGTCGTATGTGCTCTCGTTCAGCTTCTCCTGTTGAGGCGCTGGAATCCGTTGCCCAGTACGTAGTTGCTGGGACACCTGTCTCTTTCAGACAGAAGCGTAAGCCTGGCTCCTCTCCTTCCTCCTCCCTGGCGGGTAAGAAGGCTTCGCTTTCTTCCTCAGTCCCTACTTCTGACGCTATCGCTCCTTCCCCTCCCATTTCGGTGGTTGTGCCCCCTGTTCCTGCTATGGAGGTTTCTTTGGCCCCGCTTCCCTCTCAGTTGCTGCCCTTGCTGAGGTGCGCTCCTCTCTTTCTACTCCCCTTCTTCCTGCTGCTGTCCTTGATTGCTCCTCTCGGTTGTCTCCTCCTCTTCATCCTCCTCCTCCGGACCCCACCCGTCCGCCTCTAGTCTGTTCTCCCGCTTCCTTCCCTCCGTCTTTGCTTAGTTTACCCATGCCCCCTAACCCTGACATTGCTGAACCTGATCCCAACCCTGATCTTCTTTAACGTGCTATGTTGCTCTTTCACCTTTGTTTCTTCCTTGTTCTCTGTTGTTGTCCTTTCTCTTCTATTTGGACACTCGGACACGCACCCTTTCCTGTCTTGATCTTTCTCTTTGCTCGTCTTCTCTTTACTTTGATTTCACGTGGCAGGTTCTTTATGACCTCCATGGCAGTGACCATTTCCCCATCCTTGTTACCTTTTTCTCTTTTCACCCACCCTTCTCCTGCCCTAAGTGGCAGTTTGCTAAAGCAGACTGGAACCTATTTACCCTCAGTGCTGCTGCTCTCTGACCTCTCCCTTCTGCCTCGCCTCCTTTTTCATGACACTGTCTTCGAAGCTACCCTCCACTCTATTCCTTGCTTTTCCTCTCGGGGTCCATGGAAGTGCGTTCCCTGGTGGAATGCAGTCTGTGCTCGGGCTGTCCACTGTAAGCGTGCAGCCTGGAAGAGAGACCGCCGTCAGCAGACGGCCGATTCTTTTCTTTTCTTTCGGAAGGCAAGTGCTGTGGCCCGTAGGGCCATCCATACGGCCAAACATAAATGTTAGGCATCTTATGTCTCCACCATTACGTCTGAAACTCCTGTGCCATAGATCTGGAAGCGTATCCGCAAGATAGCAGGGAAGTTCGTTCCCGATATTTCACTGGACCTTCACCTCCGTGGTACTCTTGTGGCGGACCCGTTGCAGGTTGCTACAGAACTGGGTTCCCATTTTTCTTTTGTTAGCTCTGGTCTTCATCTTCCCACTCTTTCATTCTTCGTAGACCTGACCTTGAATCTCGTCCTTTAGATTTCTGCACTCGTCTTCGACTTCCCTATAACGATCCCTTCTTTCTCAGAACTTCGTTCTGCCCTGGCCCTCTGCGTTTCTACTGCGGCGGGCTCCGATGGCATTCATTGAGATACTTCGCCATCTCCCTCCGTGCACATCACAGTATTTACCGAGTCAGTATAATCGGATCTGGTGGTCGTCGTTAGTCCCTGAGGACTGGCTCAATGCCGTTTTCTTCCCTGTTCGCAAACCAGGGTCTCTGGGGACATCCCCTAAGGACTTTCGCCCTATTGCCCTCACAAGTGGTCTGCAAACTCTTTGAACGTATGGTTAACGTTCGTCTGATGTGGTTCCTGGAACACCATCACCTCTTCTCCCCTTCTCAATTTGGTTTCCGCAAGTGCCGCAGCACAACAGATGTCCTGATGAACTTGGGGTCTATGTTCATTCCTCCGTTGATGCCGCCCTTTTTGACCTGGAGAAGGCTTACAACACCACTTCGCGATATCATATTCAATCCCAGCTTCATTCTTTTGGCCTTCGTGGTCATCTCCCTCTCTTTCTCCGCAGCTTCCTCTCTCGTCGTTCCTTTCGGGTGAGGCTTGGTACCGCTCTCTCTGCTGCTTTTCAGCAATACGAAGGTGTGCCCCAGGGTAGTGTTCTGAGCACTACCCTTTTTCTGGTTGGCCTCAATGGTCTTCTTTCCTCTCTTCCTTCAGGCGTCTTCTCCGCTCTCTGTCGATGATCTTACCCTATGCTGTCAGGGTGATGAGTCGCCTCTCCTTCAACGTCGGCTTCAACTTGCGATTGATGCCGTGTCGTCTTGGGCCACCGACCATGGCTTAAAGTTCTCTACTACTAAGACTTGTGCCATGAACTTTACTCAAAAAACGGGTCGTTCTTCGTCCCTCTGTCACTTTATGGTCATTCCCTTGAGTACAAAGATTCTGCGAAGCTTTTGGGGTTATTCCTTGACACTCGTTTGTCTTGGTCTCCCCATATCTCTTACCTCCGTGTTGAGTGTTCTAAGGCCCTTACCCTCCTTTGGGTATTGTCCCATACTTCTTGGGGAGAGGATAGGTGCGCACTCCTTGTATTATATTCCTCTCTCGTCCTGTCTAAGCTCGATTATGGTTGCCCTGCTTACTCGTCTGCTTCTCCTTCTACTCTTTGCCGTCTTGATGTTTTGCACTATACTGGGCTGCGCCTCAGTTCTGGTGCCTTTCGTTCAACTCCCGTCCTCGGCTTGTATGTTGACACTAGCTTCCTATCTCTCAAGGACCGCCGTGATCGCTACTGTCTTTGCAACATCCTTCCTCTCGCCTCTGTCGTTTTTTTTTTAACTTTTACCCCTCCTGCGGTTCCTGTTCCTCTTCACCACCTCCCTCTTTCTGTCCGGTTATCTCGCTTACAGGATTCTCTTTCCGTTCATATTTCTAATATTTCTCCTCGTGTTCCTTCTTTGACCCCGTGGAGAGTCCTTCTTCTGCAGTATTGTACATCCTTGACCCGCATCACTAAAACTTTTATCCCTCCTACGGTTCTAAAACGCATTTTCCTTGAGAACTTTTCTTCTCACTCCCGCTCCGTTTCCATCTTTACCGATGGGTCAAAGTCTGCCGATGGTGTTGGCTACTCTGTTGTTTTTCCTGATCGCACTTATGTGACGCTTACCTCTGGAAACTAGCATCTTCACAGAGGAGCTTTATGCTATTCTCTATGCTCTTCATCTCCTGCTCTCTCGTTGTCAATCTTCCTTTGTAGTTGTTGTTGACTCTTGTAGAGCCCTCATGGCTCTCGGGTCCTTTAATTCGGTTCATCCAGTGGTTGTCGAGATCCAACATTGGCTGTTTCTTGTTCACAGTAAATTTAAGTCGGCTGAGTTTTGTTGAGTTCCCAGCCATATTGGTGTCTCTTTAAATGAGCATGCGGATGCTGCCGCCAGGAAAGCTGTCCGTCGTTCTTGTCCTATCTCTCGTAAAGGTATTCCTTATTCCGACTTTTACCCGGTTATCCATTCCTCCATCCTTACCTGTTGGCATGCTTGTTGGTCGTCTGTTACTGGTAACAAACTAAGTTCTTAAGTTGTGTCCTCTTGGCTGTCCTCCTACCACCATAACCGGCGATGGGAAACGGCCCTGGCGATGTTGCGTATTGGCCATACTCGTGTCACTCATGGTCACTTGGAGCGCCGCCCTGCTCCTTATTGTCCTAATTGCATTGTCCCTCTTACGATCGTGGATATCCTTGTTGAATGTCCTGACCTCTGGGATGAGCGTGTCTTTTTTTCTGACTGTCCCCCGAGGTCGCTTGTCACTCGATAGTATTCTTGGTTACTCGGATACTTTTGATATTGTTCGCCTTATGAGTTTCTGTTCTTGTATTGGCATCCTTGGTGATATTTAGCGCCCTCTGATTATCCCACACATTTGATGGCGCTACATAGCCTTCCCGGTTTGGTGCCTTCTTTTGATAATTACTTACTTGGTTGCTGGGTTAATGATCACTTGGCCGTTGTGTTGAGAACGGGCTGTGGATGAGTCAAGTCTGAGATTGGGTTTTACCATTCGGTGGTAAATCAGCTTTTTAGATGAAATCTGACCAGAGTGTCTTGCGGGATGTTTGTCAAACTTTACAAGACATTCAATTTAGTATTTTGATGTATTTAATATGTAATATCAGGCATGTACGAGGGTGCATCCGTACAACGGCACTGTAGGTATGGTCAACCAGACCCCAAGAAATTGATCGCTTACAACGCTACTGCAGGTATGGAGAGATTAAAGTTACTTGGAAAAACTTCTCTCGAATCGCAGTTGGTCATTATGTAGTTGATACATATTCCCACTGTCGGGGTAATCGATGTAGTGGAGGTAGTAAGTAACAGTGTATAAGAACTTTATCCCAGAATCCTGGCAAGGTCGCCAATGTCGGGGTTCACCTTAGTTGTAAGTATAAGTAACCGTACTTGATATCCTGCCAACGGTCTCCAATGTCGGGGTGTCTCTCTCTCTCTACAGACACCACCTAGTAGCATTAGCGATAACTGTTACTCACCGTAGCCTGCGGGTCTTCACTCAATCCTCGCGGCGCCACTGTTTGCCAGGAGGGTATCCCAGTCAATCTCCAGCCGGCCTTATAGCCAAAGATGAGCGAGAACACGATCCACTCTCTTCCAATCGTGTGCCCGCCCCACAAGGGCTCTACTACTAACTGCAAAGTCGCCAACTGGTGTTTCCCGTGTCCAGTAACACGTCAGTGGTATTGTGGGATTGTGGTAACAATGGCAAAGAACTCGCTCATTAAATCTGATAACAGGCAGGTATGTCTCTATAATCACTCTCACTCTTTGTATGAATCTTATAGCAACAAGATATGGAGGGATAATACAAACACGAAGATAGTTTTGTATTTTACTTAAAAGCTTCAAGGTATTATATCCATATCAACAGCAAAGCAGCAAGTACATGTCAGTAAGTCACTCTCTCTTCATAAAACTGGAACTCATCAAGAGGGCAACACTACCCCTCCTCTCATTATCAGCTGGGCGGCCCCCCTCACTGTGTGAATGCTTCTGTACTTGTTTCCTGGCGTTAAGCGCCTGTTTCTTTAAATTCACAGTAATCACAATATTTGCAATCAACACAATATTTTCTATAATGGCAATAGACTGCAATGAGTCACTGCACTGGTCTTGAGCTCAATGCATCATTTCTACAGCAATAAACACAATAATTCACTGTAAAGGTGTTATGCATGGTACATCATAATAATGATAATAAATGCAATAATCATGCAAACGTTGAGAGAAACGAGTCTATACCCTCTGGGAGATCATTTACATATATCAGAAACAGCATAGGTCCAAGGAATGACCCCTGTGGGACTCCACTTGTAACGTCTCGCCAATCTGAGACCTCGCCCCTCACACTGACTCGTTGTCTCCTGTTGCTTAGGTACTCCTTTATCCAATGGAGTACCTTCCCTTTCACACCAGCCTGCATCTCCAGCTTTTTCACTAGCCTCTTATGTAGTACTGTATCAAAGGCTTTCTGACAATCACATCCAACTCTAGTAAACACTTCCTTACTTCCCCGCTGGTAATCTCAAACTCTTCCAGTGGATCCTGGTTAGCTATTCCCACTTATCTCTGGGATTTCTCCTTGCTCTAAGGTGAAGACCTCCTGGAATTTCTTATTCAGTTCCTCACACACTTCCTTGTCGTTTGTAGTAAATCCTTCTTCTCCTATTCTTAATTTCATAACCTGTTCCTTTACTTTTGTTTTTCTCCTGATGTGGCTATGCTTGCGATGTCATTTTCGTATTGTCTTTGTGCATCTCTTCTCATCCTGACATATTCGTTCCTGGCATTCTGTGCGAGTGTGTGTGTGTGTGTGTGTGTTTTGTGGCAAAAAAAAAAATCATTTGATATATGACAAATGGGAAGCGAGCCAAAAGAGCCCCCTCGTAAGCACAATTAGGTGAATACTCTCGGCCACTCACTCCTAGCACTTTGCCGTTGTGGGGGGGGGGGAAATAACACTTTGCTAGTGGGGGGTGAAACACTTTGACGGTGAGGGGTGGATAACACTTTGCTAGTGGGGGATGAAACACTTTGACGGTGAGGGGTGGATAACACTTTGCCGTGGGGGGCCTAACACTTTGCCGTGGGGGCCTAACACTTTGCCGTGTGGGCCTAACACTTTGCCGTTGGGCCTAACACTTTGCCATTGGGACTAACACTTTGCCATTGGGACTAACACTTTGCCATTGGGACTAACACTTTGCCATTGGGACTAACACTTTGCCGTGGGAGGACACTTTGCTGTGGGGGGACTAACACTTTGCCGAGGGGAGGGACTAACACCACGCAAGCAGTATGACCTGAAAAGCGCGCGAGCGAGAGGCCCGCAGAGCCGCGCGAGCGGAGGCCCGCAGAGCCGCGCGGCGAGAGGCCCCTAGCCGCGCGAGCGAGAGGCCCGCAGAGCCGCGCGAGCGAGAGGCCCGCAGAGCCGCGCGAGCGAGAGGCCCGCAGAGCCCGCGAGCGAGGGCCCGCAGAGCCGCGCGAGCGAGAGGCCCGCAGAGCCGCGCGAGCGAGAGGCCCGCAGAGCCGCGCGAGCGAGAGGCCCGCAGAGCCGCGCGAGCGAGAGGCCCGCAGAGCGCGCGAGCGAGAGGCCCGCAGAGCCGCGCGAGCGAGAGGCCCGCAGAGCCCGCGAGCGAGAGCCCGCAGAGCCGCGCGAGCGAGAGGCCCGCAGAGCCGCCGAGCGAGAGGCCCGCAGAGCCGCGCGAGCGAGAGGCCCGCTAGCCGCGCGAGCGAGAGGCCCGCAGAGCCGCGCGAGCGAGAGGCCCCGCAGAGCCGCGCGAGCGAGAGGCCCGCAGAGCCGCGCGAGCGAGAGGCCCGCAGAGAGCCGCGCGGCGAGAGGCCCGCAGAGCCGCGCGAGCGAGAGGCCCGCAGAGCCGCGCGAGCGAGAGGCCCGCAGAGCCGCGCGAGCGAGAGGCCCGCAGAGCCTCGCGAGCGAGAGCCCGCAGAGCCGCGCGAGCGAGAGGCCCGCAGCCGCGCGAGCGAGAGGCCCGCAGAGCCGCGCGAGCGAGAGGCCCGCAGAGCCGCCGAGCGAGAGGCCCGCAGAGCCGCCGCTCGAGAGGCCCGCAGAGCCGCGCGAGCGAGAGCCCGCAGAGCCGCGCGAGCGAGAGCCCGCAGAGCCGCGCGAGCGAGAGGCCCGCAGAGCCGCGCTAGCGAGAGGCCCGCAGAGCCCGCGCGAGCGAGAGGCCCGCAGAGCCTCGCGCGGAGAGCCCGCAGAGCCGCCGAGCGAGAGGCCCGCAGAGCCGCGCGAGCGAGAGGCCCGCAGAGCCGCGCGAGCGAGAGGCCCGCAGAGCCGCGCGAGCGAGAGGCCCGCAGAGCCGCGCGAGCGAGAGGCCCGCAGAGCCGCGCGAGCGAGAGGCCCGCAGAGCCGCGCGAGCGAGAGCCCGCAGAGCCGCGCGAGCGAGAGGCCCGCAGAGCCGCGCGAGCGAGGCCCGCAGAGCCGCGCGAGCGAGAGGCCCGCAGAGCCGCGCGAGCGAGAGGCCCGCATAGCCGCGCGAGCGAGAGGCCCGCAGAGCCGCGCGAGCGAGAGGCCCGCAGAGCCGCGCGAGCGAGAGGCCCGCAGAGCCGCGCGAGCGAGAGGCCCGCAGAGCCGCGCGAGCGAGAGGCCCGCAGAGCCCGCGCGAGCGAGAGGCCCGCAGAGCCGCGCGAGCGAGGCCAGCAGAGCCGCGCGAGCGAGAGGCCCGCAGAGCCGCGCGAGCGAGAGGCCCGCAGAGCCGCGCGAGCGAGAGGCCCGCAGAGCCGCGCGAGCGAGAGGCCCGCAGAGCCGCGCGAGCGAAGCCCGCAGAGCCGCGCGAGCGAGAGGCCCGCAGAGCCGCGCGAGCGAGAGGCCCGCAGAGCCGCGCGAGCGAGAGGCCCGCAGAGCCGCGCGGCGAGAGGCCCGCAGAGCCGCGCGAGCGAGAGGCCCGCAGAGCCGCGCGAGCGAGAGGCCCGCAGAGCCGCGCGAGCGAGAGGCCCGCAGAGCCGCGCGAGCGAGAGCCCCGCAGAGCCCCGCGAGCGAGAGGCCCGCAGAGCCGCGCGAGCGAGAGGCCCGCAGAGCCCGCGCAGCGAGAGGCCCGCAGAGCCGCGCGAGCGAGAGGCCCGCAGAGCCGCGCGAGCGAGAGGCCCGCAGAGCCGCGCGAGCGAGAGGCCCGCAGAGCCGCGCGAGCGAGAGGCCCGCATAGCCGCGCGAGCGAGAGGCCCGCAGAGCCGCGCGAGCGAGAGGCCCGCAGAGCCGCGCGAGCGAGAGGCCCGCAGAGCCGCGCGAGCGAGAGGCCCGCAGAGCCGCGCGAGCGAGAGGCCCGCAGAGCCGCGCGAGCGAGAGGCCCGCAGAGCCGCGCGAGCGAGAGGCCCGCAGAGCCGCGCGAGCGAGAGGCCCGCAGAGCCGCGCGAGCGAGAGGCCCGCAGGCCGCGCGAGCGAGAGGCCCGCAGAGCCGCGCGAGCGAGAGGCCCGCAGAGCCGCGCGAGCGAGAGGCCCGCAGAGCCGCGCGAGCGAGAGGCCCGCAGAGCCGCGCGAGCGAGAGGCCCGCAGAGCCGCGCGAGCGAGAGGCCCGCAGAGCCGCGCGAGCGAGAGGCCCGCAGAGCCGCGCGAGCGAGAGCCCGCAGAGCCGCGCGAGCGAGAGGCCCGCAGAGCCGCGCGAGCGAGAGGCCCGCAGAGCCGCGCGAGCGAGAGGCCCGCAGAGCCGCGCGAGCGAGATGCCCCGCAGAGCCGCGCGAGCGAGAGCCCCGCAGAGCCGCGCGAGCGAGAGGCCCGCAGAGCCGCGCGAGCGAGAGGCCCGCAGAGCCGCGCGAGCGAGAGGCCCCCGAGCCGCGCGAGCTAGAGGCCCGCAGAGCCGCGCGAGCGAGAGGCCCGCAGAGCCGCGCGAGCGAGAGGCCCGCAGAGCCGCGCGAGCGAGAGGCCCGCAGAGCCGCGCGAGCGAGAGGCCCGCAGAGCCGCCGAGCGAGAGGCCCGCAGAGCCTCGCGAGCGAGAGGCCCGCAGAGCCGCGCGAGCGAGAGCCCGCAGAGCCGCGCGAGCGAGAGGCCCGCAGAGCCGCGCGAGCGAGAGGCCCGCAAGAGCCGCGCGAGCGAGAGGCCCGCAGGCCGCGCGGCGAGAGGCCCCGCATAGCCGCGCGAGCGAGAGGCCCGCAGAGCCGCGCGAGCGAGAGCCCGCA
>WNGS01132960.1:0-10165 GCA_020271785.1 Procambarus virginalis
TGCTCCACACCCACCCATTGGGCGGCATATTTACAGTCATGTGCTCCACACCCACCCACTTGGCGGCAGCTTTACAGTCATGTGCTCCACACCCCCCCAACTGGGCGGCAGCTTTAACCGTAGTCATGTGCTCCACACCCACCCAACTGGGCGGCAGCTTTACAGTCATGTGCTCCACACCCACCCAACTGGGCGGCAGCTTTAGTCATGTGCTCCACACCCACCCAACTGGGCGGCAGCTTTACAGTCATGTGCTCCACACCCACCCAACTGGGCGGCAGCTTTACAGTCATGTGCTCCACACCCACCCAACTGGGCGGCAGCTTTACAGTCATGTGCTCCACACCCACCCAACTGGGCGGCAGCTTTACAGTCATGTGCTCCACACCCACCCAACTGGGCGGCAGCTTTACAGTCATGTGCTCCACACCCACCCAACTGGGCGGCAGCTTTACAGTCATGTGCTCCACACCCACCCAACTGGGCGGCAGCTGTACAGTCATGTGCTCCACACCCACCCAACTGGGCGGCAGCTGTACAGTCATGTGCTCCAGTCATGTGCTACAGTCATGTGTGTTATTGGACGCCGCTTAACTGACAATGTCTCTTCAACGCAGGCTGAACTCCAAGGAGTTTTAGCAGGATTACAGGAAGTAGTCAAATGTAGTAAAAATGCGTGCTTCTTTATTGACAGCAGAGGAGCGTTAGAGTCTTTAAATAGCAGACGCCCAGTATATCAGAATATTGTGATAGAGTGTAGAGAGAATGTTAAGAAATTAGAAAAAACTGGGTATAAAGTAAGATTCATGTGGATCCCTTCACATGTGGGAATCCTGTTGAATGAGGTAGTTGATGACATAGCGAAAAGAGCCACTGAAAAACCTCTTGTTGATGTTATATGTCAGTTAACATTGAAACAAATAAAAACAAGAATCAAGATGATCCAAGAGGGTGAAGAAATGATAAAGAGAATGGCAATGGTGGACAGTAGTAACACACTTAAGCATTATTCAATAATAAATACAAATTCGTCCTTCACCTATGGTAAAGGAAAGTCTACTTGGAAGGATTCAATTTACATGAGATTAAGATTAGGATACAAATATATCTGGCAATACGGTGTTGATGTCAGTGAAGAAGATAAGGAGTGTAAATTATGTGGTATGCCGCACGCCCACACCTTAGAACATTATGTATTAGAGTGTCAACTTATTGAAAACTATAGAAATAAGGAATTAAATAGTGTACCACATCAAATTGTTTGGATGTGTGATAATGGTATGATAGACAGTATACTTAGGAGCTACAAGAAGTTTGCCCCAAGAGTGTGACGATTATATACTGTACTTGCTATATTAACCTGCAATGTTAAATGGGATTCTTGTAATATGTTGTACTTACTATATTAACCTGCAATGTTAAATGGGATTCTTGTAATATGCTGTACTTACTATATTAACCTGCAATGTTAAATGGGATTCTTGTAATATGCTGTACTTACTATATTAACCTGCAATGTTAAATGGGATTCTTGTAATGTTATTTGTGTATTTGACTCACTGAACTTGAGCGCCCCTTGAGGGACTTGAAGTAGAGGGGGGTAGAAATAGCCTAAGCTACTCTATCCCTTTGAGATGTATTTCTTGCTTATCTCAATAAACATACTTGAACTTGAACTTGAAATGCTGGATACTTCGCTAAGATTTCGGGCAGCACATCATTATGAATGAGTGGTGTGTATCATTATATCATCAGCATAGCTAATGATGGGGACGTTGGGTTTGCTCGGTTTAGAGTTTAACAGCGTGTTTATTAAGATATTAAATAAGGTAGGACTGAGGACACCACCCTGCGGGGTACCTAGTTCAAAGTCTCTTGTTACACTCCTATGTCCCTGGAAAAATACAGATGACTTCCTGTTGGATAAGTACATAAGAACATAAGAACATAAGAACAAAGGCAACTGCAGAAGGCCTATTGGCCCATACGAGGCAGCTCCTATTTATAACCACCCAATCCCACTCATATACATGTCCAACCCATGCTTGAAACAATCGAGGGACCCCACCTCCACAATGTTAAGCGGCAATTCGTTCCACAAATCAACAACCCTGTTACTGAACCAGTATTTACCCAAGTCTTTCCTAAATCTAAACTTATCCAATTTATACCCATTGTTTCGCGTTCTGTCCTGTGTTGATACTTTCAATACCCTATTAATATCCCCTTTGTTATGTCCATTCATCCACTTGTAAACCTCTATCATGTCACCCCTAACTCTTCGCCTTTCCAGTGAATGCAAATTAAGCTTTGTTAATCTTTCTTCATATGAAAGATTTCTAATTTGGGGAATTAACTTAGTCATCCTACGCTGGACACGTTCAAGTGAATTTATATCCATTCTATAATATGGCGACCAAAACTGAACTGCATAATCAAAATGGGGCCTAACCAGAGCAAGATATAGCTTGAGAACCACACCAGGTGTCTTGTTACTTACGCTGCGATTAATAAATCCGAGTGTCCTATTTGCCTTATTACGAACATTTATGCATTGATCCTTTTGTTTTAAATTCTTACTAATTATAACTCCCAGATCCCTTTCGCAATCCGACTTCGCAATCTCAACACCATCTAGCTCGTATCTTGTAACTCTATCATCATTACCTAGCCTCAGAACTTTACATTTATCTGCATTAAACTGCATCTGCCAGTCTGTCTTGGAAGAATGCCACATATGATCGGGATTCCTCCCTTGCTCCTAACTAATTCTATTGCTGTCTTGAATTTCAGTATTAGTTCCTCACTTCTAAAGTAACCCCTGATCCAACAACATAAGAACATAAGAACATAAGAACAAAGGCAGCTGCAGAAGGCCTATTGGCCCATACGAGGCAGCTCCTATTTATAACCACCCAATCCCACTCATATACATGTCCAACCCATGCTTGAAACAATCGAGGGACCCCACCTCCACAATGTTACGCGGCAATTGGTTCCACAAATCAACAACCCTGTTACTGAACCAGTATTTACCCAAGTCTTTCCTAAATCTAAACTTATCCAATTTATACCCATTGTTTCGCGTTCTGTCCTGTGTTGATACTTTCAATACCCTATTAATATCCCCTTTGTTATGTCCATTCATCCACTTGTAAACCTCTATCATGTCACCCCTAACTCTTCGCCTTTCCAGTGAATGCAAATTAAGCTTTGTTAATCTTTCTTCATATGAAAGATTTCTAATTTGGGGAATTAACTTAGTCATCCTACGCTGGACACGTTCAAGTGAATTTATATCCATTCTATAATATGGCGACCAAAACTGAACTGCATAATCTAAATGGGGCCTAACCAGAGCAAGATATAGCTTGAGAACCACACCAGGTGTCTTGTTACTTACGCTGCGATTAATAAATCCGAGTGTCCTATTTGCCTTATTACGAACATTTATGCATTGATCCTTTTGTTTTAAATTCTTACTAATTATAACTCCCAGATCCCTTTCGCAATCCGACTTCGCAATCTCAACACCATCTAGCTCGTATCTTGTAACTCTATCATCATTACCTAGCTTCAGAACTTTACATTTATCAGCATTAAACTGCATCTGCCAGTCCTTTGACCATTTCAAAACCCTATCTAGATCAACTTGAAGTGATAGTGAGTCCTCCTCCGAATTAATTTCCCTACCGATTTTCGTATCATCGGCAAATTTGCAAATGTTGCTACTCAAACCTGAATCTAAATCATTTATATATATTATAAACAACAGAGGTCCCAAGACAGAGCCTTGAGGCACTCCACTTACAACATTTTCCCACTCTGACTTGACTCCATTTATACTAACTCTCTGTTTCCTTTGGTATAGCCATGCCCTAATCCAGCTTAATATAGCACCCCCAATACCATGAGCCTCTATCTTTTTAATCAGTCTTTCATGTGGCACTGTATCGAAAGCTTTGCTAAAGTCAAGGTACACAACATCACAATCCTTACCACTATCAACTGCCTCAACTATGCTAGAATAAAAAGATAACAAATTTGTTAAACATGAACGGCCATTTATAAAACCATGTTGCGACTCAATTATTAATTTATGTTTTTCAAGATGAAGACGAATTTTATTTGCTATTATAGATTCGAGTAACTTTCCCACAATAGACGTTAGGCTAATTGGTCGATAGTTAGACGCAAGTGATCTATCTCCTTTCTTAAAAGAAGTCAAAGAAGCCAACCACCAATATTCATTCTTGCAAGCTCACTCAAGATAACATGTCTATTTGCAATGACTTGGAGATACTATGAACATGTTTGCCATACAATTTTTGTTTTCTCTAATAGTCACATAGCATAGAGAAAACGGCATTGTATTGGATTTTCGTGGAAAGACTATTGTATTGTTGACACGACGAGTGTAATTAATCGACGTAGGTTTTTTTCTGTGTTGCCGGTCTAACGCATCCTTGTGTGCCATTTTATACATATGTCCTTGTAGAACATTTTATTGTGAACACATTGGCACAAAAATGAAATATGTACTTTGAAAATTAAGGTCAGGACAGTGAAAAGAATAAACTTTTCAATACTAATTTCGTCGATGTGCGGTAACGGGTAACACTTCACCCACTTCCCACACTCTTGAGGATGGGCGCGATCATGATTCTACATTTATATGCATATGTACGTGTAGGGAATTTTATTGCGATTTCAGTGATACCAAATTTAACGCTGTAGAATAAGTGTGGAGTTTACAACCCTGAAAAGAATAGAAACATTTCGTCGCTGTTTGGAGCTCACGGCTAGTGATCTATGTATAGTTGTTTATTTGCGGCCGGTCTAACGCATCCTTGTGTGACATTTTATACATATGTTCTTGTAGAACATTCTATTGCGAACACATTGGGCGCTGCCCGATAAACTCGCTCCTCGGGGCAAGATTTAAAAAAACAAAACTTTAATCTTGGTGGAACATAAAATGGCCGCCTGTGTTTATGGTGTCGTCAGATGGCGCTGTGACGTCACAGGTGAGGGAAGCACGTACTGCGCATTAAAGCCTCGATCCCTAGTTATTTCTTTATTTATTTATTTTATTTATTTATATATATACAAGAACGTACATTGGGGGTTAAGAGACAACATAGAGTTTAAGTTGGAATTACAATCTTGTAAAGCCACTAGGTATATATAGCATTTCGGGCAAGTCCTTAAAAAAATCTTTGAGCAAATCCTTAAACAAACAAAGTTTTAGAGAAATAATTAGGAGTAAAATTGATAAAAAGTGTTTAACAGGTACATTACAGCTTTACTTTACAAGTACAGATGATTTTAAGCAGGATGGCAAGGTACGATGCAAGAATTTTCGACACAAAAGCAGATCAGAACAATACACAATAATAACAATACACAATACAATAATGAACAAGGAATCCTAAATACAATTAGGAAAACATCTCAGGGTTATACATTAGATTACTGAAGCACAATATGAGGATCATTACAAGGAGTAATGCAGTACACTCATATTCTATTATTAAGTTAATATTAAGTTCCTTCCTCATGTTAAGTATCTTTGTGGTACTAGAGGCATCCAAGGATTATCTTCAAGGCTTCGTTCTGCAAGTTTTCAAGCCCTTTAAGCTTTCTTTCAGTCATCAAGGCAAGCAGAGGTGCAGCATAATCCACTAAAGATTTGATGTACGCAAGGTACATCATTTTGACAATTGTGACATTGGCACCATAGCCTGAGTGATAACCTGCAACATCTCCAAGAGAGGGCTTATGGAGCCTCTCTTTATACTGACGACAGAGTCAGAAATACAACAGGACAATACAAGGCCAAGGTATTTGAATCTGTTAGCATAGTCAAGCTGGGAGCCATATCATACAGTTGCATCTTGTGAACAGCTCCTCCCTGCCTGGGTGGACACCCGTTTATAGTATCTTTGTTTCCTCTGCTGAGATATGACTAAACCTAAGTCCTGACATGAGACTAATACAGAGTTAAGAGTGTTCTGCATGTTAGCATAACAAGTAGTGTGTATAATTATTTCATCAGCATACCCAATAGTGTGTATCATTATATCATCATGTATGATGATATATGATACAAGGAGGTCTAAATTGATCGATCAAACGATCTAAATTGGGTACTGATATATGGTCAAATGATTGGCGGAGGCCGTTTAATTCTGACAAATGTAAGGTTTAGAGGATAGGTAATGACGATAGAGTTAGAAGCAAAAGGCAACATGAAAATCACATGGAATACCATCTCTAATATCCTAGGAACTAAACAACACTCCCACAACCAGATAACACTCTCTAAGGATGGCTTTACACCGTCAACTGACTTAGAAATGGCAAATGAATTTAATAGCTTCTTTTCATCGGTTGGTGCTAACCTTGCCAGTAAAATCCCACAGACTCAGACACATATCAACACATATATCTCTCAGGCAGCTATCCAAACTCTCTTCTCCTTTCACCAGTCAGCCCGACAGATGTTGTGTCCATCATACACTCACTAAAAACCAAAGCTCCATTGTATGCAAAGCTCAGTCCATTGTATACAAGAGCGCCTCCCATGCCATTGCGCCACCTATAGCTCTGCTGTTCAACAAATCCCTTGAGTGTCATTCCTTCTCTGATATCCTTAAAAAAGCAAGAGTAACGCCAGTTCATAAAGGAGGTAATCCGGCAAACATAAACAATTATAGACCAATATCAAACCTACCCATACTATCAAAAATATTTGAAAAAATTATAAATAAATAAAAATAATAAATATAAAATAAATATGTTTATTCAGGAAAGGTACGTACATAGAGAGATTTTACATAAGTTGATCGATTTATAGATAGAGCTAGTACATACAATGCCTAAAGCCACTATTACGCAATGCGTTTCGGGCAAGAAAACATTAATATCTAAAACTTAATGCTAATTGAACAAAAAGAATAAAATGTTTTGAGGACAGATACAAATAAAGGTACAAAAAAAGGGGGGGAACATGACTGAAAAGCAGCACAAATACAATATGTAGACAAACAGCGTTGAATAAGAAAAAAAAAAAAAAAAAAAAAAAAAAGACATGGGTTGACAATAGAGGGGTAAGGTAGGTTACAGGGAGTTTAACAGGTAGTGTTTAGTTTTAATCTTAAACTGGTTGAGAGAGGTACAGTCTTTAACATGGTTGGGAAGGTCATTCCACATTCTGGGTCCCTTGATTTGTAGAGCATTTCTAGTTTGGTTAAGTCGTACTCTTGGAATATCAAAACTGTATTTATTTCTGGTGTGGTGCTCATGGGTTCTGTTACAGCTTTCAATGAAGCTTTTGAGGTCAGGATTGGCATTACAGTTCAGCGTTTTATATATGTATAATACACATGAGAGAATGTGCAGTGACTTAATATCTAACATATTGAGAGATTTGAGTAGGGGTACCGAGTGATGTCTGGGGCCAGAGTTGGATATTGTCCTAATAGCAGCTTTGTGTTGAGTAATTAGAGGACGTAAATGATTTTGGGTAGTAGAACCCCAAGCACAAATACCATAGTTGAGATATGGATAGATGAGGGAGTAATAGAGAGTCACCAGGGCAGGGCGGGGTACATAATATCTGATCTTGGAAAGAATGCCAACAGTTTTTGAAACTTTTTTTGATATATTTAGAATGTGTCCCTGGAAATTAAGCTTGTGATCAATGAGAACGCCAAGGAATTTGCCATCTAATTTGTTACAAATTTGGGTATTGTTAATCTTGAGATTTATTTGGTTAGAGGATTTATTGCCAAACAGAATATAGAAAGTTTTGTCAATGTTAAGGGTGAGTTTGTTGGCAGTTAGCCAAAGATGGACTTTATTAAGCTCGGTATTTACTGTGGCATTTAGAGCAAGGGGTCAGGACTGGAGTAAATGAAGGTTGTGTCGTCAGCAAATAGAATTGGTCTAAGGTGTTGGGAGGCATTTGGAAGGTCATTAATGTAGATGAGAAAGAGGAGAGGGCCAAGTATACTGCCCTGAGGAACACCAATGTTGATGGGTAGGGTAGGAGAAATTGAATTGTTCACAGAAACATACTGGAGTCTATCAGTAAGGTAAGATTTGAGGTATTGCAGGGAGAGTCCTCTGACTCCATAATGATGTAATTTAAGAAGAAGGTTTTGGTGGTTCACAGTGTCAAAAGCCTTACGCAGGTCCACAAATAACCCAACAGGGAACTCATTTTTATCAAGAGCTGCATGAATTAAGTTAATCATACTAATCAGTGCATCGTTAGTGCTTTTTTTAGGTCTGAAGCCATATTGGCAAGAGCTAAGTATATTGTGCTTGGCTAGATAAGAGTAGAGCTGCTTGTAGATTAGTTTTTCAAAAATTTTTGATAAGTTAGGCAGGATTGGAATAGGTCTGTAGTTGTTAACATCTGTGGGATCACCACATTTGTGGACAGGGGTTACTCTCGCTTTTTTTAGAATATCTGGAAAGGTTTGGAGTTCAAGTGACTTGTTGAAGAGCAAAGCAATTGCAGGGGCTAAGGATCTGGAGGCTTTTTTGTAAATTAATGTCGGAATCTCCTCAAGGGCACTAGACTTGGTTTTAAGGGAAAGGATTATCTCATTGACATCAGTGGAATTATCTACAAACAGCTCTACTCCTATCTCGTAAAATTCGACATTCTTAGCCCCTGTCAGTTTGGCTTCCGCTCCTAAAAGAGTACCAACGATGCAATTATTAGTCTCCTTGATATAATTTACTCTGCCCTTGACAAAAATGAGTTTCCGATTGGACTCTTCATTGACCTGAGAAAGGCCTTTGATACTGTTAATCACAATTACCTCTTACTTAAACTCCATCATTATGGAATCCGAGGCCATGCACTGGACTATATCCAATCCTATCTTAGTGATAGACACCAATGTGTAGCCATCAATAATATAACCTCTCCCACTCTACCAATAACCGTTGGAGTGCCACAGGGCAGCATCTTGGGACCTCTCCTATTTCTTATATACATCAATGATCTGCCTAATGTCTCTAACATTCTGAAACCTATTTTGTTTGCTGATGATACTACCCTCATCTACTCTAACCCCAACCCACATACATTAAATAATGTTGTTAATAATGAACTAAAAAAGTCCACATATGGATGTCAACCAACAAGCTAACAATTAACATAGCAAAGACCTACTATACATCTTATTTGGAAGCACATCTACAAATGCAATTCAGCTTCAGATAGATAATGTAAACATTAGCAATAAAAAGATGGAAAGTTTTTTGGCCTATTCCTAGACAAGAGACTAAACTTCAGTACCCACATACAACACATAACTAAGAAAATCGCTAAAACAGTTGGGATACTCTCCAAAATCAGATATTATGTACCTAACTCTGGTCTCATCTCTCTATATCATGCACTAATCTATCCCTATCTTAATTATGGTATCTGTGCATGGGGTTCAATTTATTTAATTTCAAAATTTAAGGTTCAAAATTTACTAGAATGCTTCCAGTAAAGAATAACAAAGTTAATACCCCAAATTAGAAACCTGTCATTTGAAGAAAGATTGTCAAAGCTTAAATTACATTCTCTGGAAAGACAACTAAAGAATTATATATAGGGGTGACATGTGGTTTATGATTTTGTTGATTTGTTTCTATATTTTCATAAATAAAGCATGCTTACTGTCTTATTCCAAGTTTTACGACAATTTTACAAGGTTTAAAATATAAGCTCAATATATATTTGTTTTTATACAGGAATTATACGTTAATATAACATTATAAAACGTAACGATGTCGTGTAAATAACGTTATATTGACGACATATAAATGTTATATTTACGTTATAAGAACGTAAATTGGATAGGTTTACATAAAGTAAACAAAAAAAAACGAAATGTTGACTGAAAATTTTTTATTTTTATATATAAAGCAAGAAAACATTATAATTCCATAGCATTCACTATTATTTTAAATTTTACATAAATCTTAAAAAACCGTGTCTCAAGAATACATGTTTTTAGTTATATCTAGTGGTTTTAAGAACGTCAGATATACGTATTTATGTCAAATGTTAGAGTATTACCTTTGTGGCACATTTAAAAACGTTCACAAACGTTCTGTGTTTGCTGGGTAGTTACAAAAATTCAATGCACAT
>WNGS01132963.1:0-11986 GCA_020271785.1 Procambarus virginalis
TTTGGCAGAATTGATATAGGTCTGAAGTTGTTAACATCAGTGGGATCACCACATTGTGGACAGGGGTTACTCTCGCTTTTTTTAGAATATCTGGAAAGGTTTGGAGTTCAAGTGACTTGTTGAAGAGCAATGCAATGGCAGGAGCTAAAAATCTGAGGCTTTTTGTAAATAAGAGTTGGTATCTCTCCTCAAGGGCACTAGACTTGGTTTAAGGGAAAGGATTATGTCAGTAACATCAGTGGAATTGTAGCCATTAGGACAGAGACTGTGGATAGTTACCTGTAAGATAGTCCTGAATATTAGTACTGGAAGATGGAATATCATTTGCAAGGGATGACCCAATGGAAGAGAAGAACCTATTGAACTCAAGAGCAGTGTCAGAGGCTGAAAGCAGGCCATTATTTGATGGAGTATTGGTTTGTTATTTATAATCTTCTTTGATCCAATATTTGAGGAATTGTGCTCCATGTTTTCTTAATATTGCCCTTTGTGTGGGTAAATTTGTCTTCGTAGTATTTAATTTGGCTCTCCTAATTATTTTAGATAGCAATGATGAGTAATTCTTTGAAAATTCTTTGGAGACGATTCCTAACCTATACTCTTCTCAAGGTCATGTTTTTATTAATGGATTTAAGTATTCCCTTTGTAAGCCAAGGATTGTTTAGCCTTTTAGTGTGACTTGGTTTCGTTAGCATAGGACAGTGGGTGTTATAAAGGCTGAGAGTTTTTTGAAGAAATGATTGCACTGCTAGGTTGATGTCCCCTAATTCGGATTTCCAGTTGACATTAGCAGCAGCAGCTATAAAATTGCCTATAGCAGTTTCATTGTGCAGCCTAAAGCTTATCTCCCTTGTCTCTAGAGGTGGTTGTTAATGTTGGTTAGGAGAAATGTGGGGTAATGGTCTGTAGTGCTATCGATGATTTACCTGAAGTAAGTGGAGAGGTTATGTTGGTCCAGATGTGATCAAGAGTCGTGGCAGTACTGTCAGTGATTCTAGTAGGTCTAGTGATTAAGGGTATGAGGAAGCAGGAATTCATACAGTTGAGGAAACTAGCAGCAGGAGAGTTATCAGGCTCGCAGAGGTCAACGTTAAAGTCACCAGAAATAATTAAGTGGTTTTTGTTCAGTCGGTTCTCTATTATAAGATTTCTAAGGTTTGAGTTAAATTCAGTCACATCAGTGTTAGGAACCTGTAGACTGCTCCCACAGTCAAGACAGCATCGTTACCCTTGACTCTGAAAGAGGCAAATATATACTCTCCATAAGGGTCTCTAGATTTAATTACTTTTAAGCAAGTCAGTGCATGGTGGTAGTAAAGAGAAGTACCACCACCTCTTTGTATAGGACGACAGTTGTGAATGGCTGAGTAGTTTGGTATGTTGTAGAGTTGAGAAGTGTCCTCTTTTAACCACGTTTCAGTAAACACAATAAAAGAGAATTTGTTGTCAACTGTTTGAATCAGGGCATTAACATCATCAAAGTGTTGCTAAGAGATCTTACATTCAAGTTAATTACAGAAACATTGTGATTACACGCTAAAACATTGTTTACATCATGTGCTGTGTAATATCTGCAATTTTGATCATTAAAGTGTTGATTGTCATAGATACTAGATAAGAGGTTAAGGTCTGGATCTATAATAGTTTGCATAAGAGGGCTGTTTTACAGAAAAGCCAAAAAGACAATGATAAAAGAACTAGCTATGAAAAAAAAATATTTAAAACTATACACAAAAATGAGGTAGGTTGCTTAAGAGTACTTTCAGGTACACTGTAGGTAATATTTGCACTAATGATCAAAATTGCACAGGCAAAGCCAAGAGCACAATGGAGCAAGGTGGTTGGGCTAGGCAACCTGGGTCACAAAGAAAAAGTAGAATAAAAATTCTAAAGTATATAAACTTAATGGTAATTTAAGTAATAAAACTTAATGGGAACTTTGGAATGTAAAAAATGAACTAGAATAATTAATAACAATAGATGACCAAAAAGTAAAAAGCAATTATGAAATCTATAAAACAAAAAGCTTACTTACTATACTATTATAAGTACACTATAGTTGAATACTAAAGTTACTCTAAAACAAAATGAGGTAGTTTAAATAGAGATACACTCAGGAACACTGGATAATGAAGTTAATACTAGAGGACACAGGCAAAGCCAGTGTACTATGGAACATTAGAGTAAAAAGGAAAAAAAGACAAGAATAATAATGACATTTTTTTTTAAATAAAGTTAAAACCTTTTGAAAGGAAAGGCAGAGCTAAAGTACACAATGGTAGTTAAATGAGATTATAATTTGAATTCTGGCTATACAGCAGCTATCCCACAGTCACTCGAGCAAGATGTAGAGGATTCCAGTGGTTGTTGGGTTGCTGGTCTGGAGTGCAGGTGGACGACGATGCCTGGGTAACTGGTGTTGCTGATTACGGCTTCGGTTGCTGGTTGTGTTGGAAGCTGGTCTTTTTTTTTTTTTACTATACAAGAGTTGTTACATTCTTGTACAGTCACTAGTACGCGTAGCATTTCGGGCAGGTCCTTAATCTTATGTTCTCTGGAATACGACTCCCACGAAGAATCATTTTCAAAACCAGGTACCCATTTTACTGTTGATTTTAACAGATGCTACAGTTAAGGATTTGCACCCAATAAATCCTTTCCAGCCAGGACACGAACCCAGGACAATGCACTCGCGGAACACAACGCGAACGTCTTACCACAACGCCACGGAGACTGATGACTGTTTGGGTTGAAGCAGCGTTTTGAGGCTGTGGTAGGTCCGCTGGAATTGACTTCGTAGGTAGATTGTTTTCGGCGAGCAGCATATCCAGTACTCTCGCGTATTTGGCGATGTCTGTTCCTCCCATCTTCTCGGCTACACTGATCAGGGAATGAATGAATGAATTAAATATAGGCCAAGATACCCTTCGGGTGAGCTTTGAAGTGGGTATAGTTGAAGAATAGCCTGGTGAGAGGAAACGTCGAAGTTGGAGAGACAGAGCCAGGGCTAAACCCAGCTGCACGGCGTAAATGAGGCTTTCGAAACGCCAGGTTGGCTTAGGCTAGGAGGCAGGGTCCCGAGGTAGGGGCGGCGAAGTGAGGACTGCTTTCCTCTTGAGTTGTGGAGTCTTCTTTCTTCTTTTGAAGTTGGAGTCTTCATTCGAACAACCCGTTCCCGCACTTGCTTACACTCAATATTGGCTTATTTAATAAGTGTGTATGTGACATACTAATTGATTGTGAATATTTTAGTTTACCTTGAAAAGCTTCATAGAAAACACCGACCTCACCTAACCTTCTTAGTATGTTAAGATCTTATTGCTTCTTAATTACAATTATTACTTAACCTGTACCGTTGATAGGTTACGTAATAATTGTAAATAAGAAGCAATAATATGCTTATCTTAACATACTAAGAAGGTTAGGTGAGGTCGGTGTTTTCTATGAAGCTTTTCAAGGTAAACAAAAATATTCACAATCAATTGGTATGTCACATATGCACTTATTAAATAAGAGAATATTGACTATAAGCAAGTGCGAGAACGGGTTGATTTCTGTCTTGTTCGTCGGTCTGCTCCGAAGCTTGCAGGAGTTCCACCATCTCCAAACGAGCAAAATTAGGTCTCCATCCCCATAAAGAGGGGGAAGAGGGCGGCTGCCTTCAGTAGGTCTCAGGTCTGCAGAGTAGGTGAGTAGGTTTTCATCTCCTTCTGGTCTTCTTGCTGGGTGCATGTCACTGTTGGAGTTATGAGGGCGCCAGGCACAGTTCAGGATTAGTTTTGGGGTAAGGTCATCCTGTAATATATCGTGATATCACCATTGTAATACCCTGACTACCCTTAAACATAATATGTAATATCTGGTTTACATAAACATGTCATATGTACACTGAACACCGTACACTCCTCTTTTCCTTCTCCACTTAATAACCCAGCAAAACACTATTAACAGACCAGTATGACCCCTCACTGGACTGTCACGAATATAAGCTGAATATTAAATGAGGACATCACAAGGCATAGGGATTATTAATTTTCTTACCTTTATACACTGCCACCACCTTCCAAATGAATGAATGTGTCTATAATTATTGGTCCCCAGGAAGGAAGGGACTTGATAATCAGGGAACTCAACGGACCAGTGATTGAAATTGAATGGATTAATACTTTAGTCTTTACTGAACTGAACGGGAGATTCTCGATTGACTTTATTATTCCTAAGATGGAGAAACACAGGGGAATTTCTAAACACAGCAAATGAAAATCACATGAATAGATAACACCGTCAATAAACACAAGGGGACAGATAACTCACCAAAATGACATTAACATTATTTTATTATTGACACTGTATATTTAAATCACAATTGAAATATAGCCTACTCTAATAACACCTACCAAAAAGAAGGCAATGGATATTAATTACTGACATACAAGAACAGTGGAGCACAATTACCTTTCAATACTGCAACTTGCCAAAAGATGTTGAATGGCTGTCCGCAGGTCAGTTGACCTGTACCTTTAAGTTGAAACTCCCCAGACACACTGACTGTCCTCACAAAAAACGCTTAACAGTGGAACAAGGCTCCACCCCTTAGTTCCTAGGCCCACATTACTCCGCCTATTCCAAGCCTATGGCCAATAGATTTAAACATGACTAGGTGATCTAGAGACCGGCCAATGACATGGCAGGCACTCCTGAGACTGCCTTTCTACTCAACCAATGAGCGCAGAGTGTCACTCTCAGACCAGACAATTCTTGACTAGCCCCGCCCCCTAGGCCCTGGGACATAAGCCAGCTCTAAAAGTGATGTTTTACTCCCGTAGGCTCCTGAACCATTCCCACGGTACCAACAGGGAAACCCAACGGTCCCGCTGCCCCTCGAAACTTGAGAACACAAGTTTATGCCTTGGTGGTACTGTAGGCGAGGGAAGCAAGTGGCTTCAAGCTGTTATGACCCACTGGTCAAACCCTTGACGAAAGATGGGATGGCCCACGGGGGAGGGGAGAAAGGGAGAAGAAAGGGAGAAAGGGGAAGGGAGAAGGGAGAAGGGAGAACCAATGATCTAAGCGCCAGATCATTACAACTCCCCCTCCTCGGAAATTAAGAAATTTGTGTGTAAAGAAATTTACAAACACTTTTCTTATCCAAAACCCTGACCTATCATTATCATTACTCCACAAACAACATTTAACTCAACAATAAATGACCCATTGCCTCAAACAAAAGAAATAATTATCTAATCCTAACTAATAATGGCAAAACACATAAAAACAAAATAATGTTTTCCTCTAAAACAAAAATAATGGCACCCCCAAAGGTGTGCCCCAGCACGTATACATAAAAACAAACACAGCAATAGTAGTAGGCATCCGTCAATCCCGTGGGGTTATGGAGTTGTGCCCTGGGTGTCTAGTTGTTGTAGTCTAGTTGGATGCAGCGCCTGCTGTGACTGTGAAGGCCAACCCGAGAATGACAGTCTCGACTGCAGCGAGCGCAGATAAACGCCGAAGCGGGTGCGTCTGACAGTGGCCGAGACCTCCTCTGAAGTCTATTATCCTCCGCCTACTTCTTCAGTTCATCCTCGAATTGCTGGAGTCCCTTCTGCACTTTATATCTCCAGGTAGATCTGTCCGCAGCTGCTGCCTCCCAAGTGTTGATGTCGATGTTCGACCATGCGTGAGACATGTCCCAGCCATCGCATGCGTCTCTGTTTCAGGAGAGTGAACATTGAAGGGACTCCTGTTTTCTCGAGTACAGTGTTGTTGGTGACGTGGTCTTTCCACGTGATGTCAAGGATGCGTCTCAGGTTCCGCATGTGAAAGGTATTAAGCCGTCTCTCCTGGCGAGAGCGCAGGGTCCAGGATTCCGAGCCGTAGAGAAGTGTACTCACCACACATGCCATGTAGACTTGTGCCTTGGTGTGCACTGTCAGTTTGGCATTTTCCCAAACGCGCTTTGTGAGCCTGGCCAGTGTTGTTGCGGCCTTCCCGATACGCCTGTTGAGCTCAGTGTCCAGGGAAAGGGTGTCTGAGATTGTGGAGCCCAGGTACACAAACTCGTGAACTGCCTCCAGCGCATAGTCTGCTATATTTATACAGGGTAGCTCATTGACATCTTGTCCCATCACCTGTGTCTTCTTCAGGCTGATTGTCAGGCCGAATGCAGAACAGGCTGCGGCAAAGCGGTTGAGTAGCTGCTGCAGGCCTTCTGCTGTGTGTGTGGTGATCGCTGCGTCGTCGGCGAAGAGGAACTCCCTGAGGATTCGCATTTGTACTTTTGTCTTTGCTCGGAGTCTGGATAGATTATACAGCTTTCCATCAGATCTTGTACGGAGATAGATGCCTTCTGTCGTTGTTCCAAAAGCATGCTTGACGAGGATCGCGAAGAAGATGCCGAACAGGGTTGGAGCAAGAACACACCCCTGTTTAACACCACTGTTAATGTTGAATGGTTCAGAAGTTGAGCCGTCGTACACAACTGTCCCCTTCATGTCCTTGTGGAACGATTGTATCATGCTGAGTAGGATGGGTGGACAGCCAATTTTGGCCAAGATCTTGAAGAGTCCGTCCCTACTCACGAGGTCGAAGGCCTTTGTAAGGTCAATGAAGGCAATGTACAAGGCTTTTCTCTGCTCCCTGCACTTTTCTTGAAGCTGTCTCAGGGAGAACACCATGTCAGTGGTCGACCTCTCTGCTCGGAAACCACACTGTGACTCGGGGTACACTCTTTCGGCAAGAATCTGAAGCCTGACCAAAACGACCCTAGCGAATAGTTTGCCAACGACGCTGAGGAGGGAGATGCCGCGATAGTTGTTTACATCGCTTCTGTCACCTTTATTTTTGTAGAGAGTGATGATGTTTGCATCTCTCATGTCTTGTGGCACCGAGCCCTCCCTCCAGCACTGGCACAGAAGTTCATGAAGCTCAGATTTAAGTGTTCCACGAGCGCACTTGAGAACTTCAGGCGGAATCCCGTCGTCTCCTGGGGCCTTCCCTGAGGAAAGTGAATCCAGCGCTTTCTCAACTTCTTCCACAGTTGGTTCAAGATCAAGTTCTTCCATGATGGGCAGGCATTCAATTGCATCCAAAGCCTCTACGCTGACCAAGTTCTCTCTGGAGTAGAGTTCGGAGTAATGTTCCACCCAGCGATTCATCTGTTGATCACGGTCTTTAATGATCTCTCCAGTGGCAGACTTTAGAGGAGCCGTCCGGTTTTGTGTAGGGCCTGTTGCCTGTTTGATTCCTTCGTACATGCCTCTTATGTTGCCGACAGTGGCTGCAGTCTGGATGCTGGAACAGAGTCGAAGCCAGTAATCGTTAGCACAACGCCTCGCAGTTTGTTGAACTCTACTGCGGGCAATACGGAGGGCCTGTAGGTTCCTTCTTGAGGGCAGGTTCTTGTAGGATGAGAGAGCTCGTCTCTTTTCCTCTATGAGGGGTAACAGTTCCTCTGCACTGGCCTCGAACCAGTCTGCTGATTTGTTCTGTCTCTTACCGAAGGTGGACATGGCAGTGTTGAAAATAGTGCCCCTGAGATGTAACCACCTCTCACTTGCGCTATCGCAGGGTGGTACAGGAAGGGCATTTACCAGCGCTGCAGTGAATTCCTCCACCTTGTGAAGGTCACGGGTCTTGTTTACGTTAATGCGTGGTCTTCCCTCCTTCTTTGCTCTGTGGATTTTCCGGGGCTGGAACTTTACTCTGCAAACGACGAGAGAGTGGTCGGTGTCGCAATCTGCGCTCTGGAAGCTGCGGGTCAGTTTGACATTTCTCAGATTGTTACGCCCCGTAAGCACCAGGTCGAGTTGGTGCCAATGCTTAGACCTGGGATGTCTCCAGGAAACCTTATGCTGGGGCTTGGTGTCGAAGAAGGAATTGGTGATGCAGAGATCATGACGGCAGCAGAACTCCAGGAGGCGCTGCCCACTCTCATTCATCTTCCCAAATCCAAACTGGCCCAGGCAGGAAGGCCAAGAGCTGTGGTCAGAACCAACTCTTGCATTAAAGTCTCCCAGGAGGAAGACTGGCTCTTGGTGAGGTATGTCTCTGAGAGCTAGGCCGAGGTCATCATAGAACTTGTCCTTCGCTTCGGTAGAGGAGGTCAATGTTGGTGCATAGGCATTGATGAGGCTGACCATTCCTACTGCTGTATGAAGCTGAAGTTTGATGATCCTTGAAGACCCCTCCATAGGCGGTACTATGGACCCTAACAACCTGTTCCTGATGGCAAAACCAACGCCATGCTCCCTTACCTCTTCTTGTGGTTTACCCTGCCAGTAGAAGGTAAAGTCCTTCTCCCGTATGCTGCCAGTTGCCGGCAGACGTGTCTCCTGCAGGGCGACTATGTCCATCTGGAGTCTGCGCAGTTCATTGTTGATCACAGCTGTCTTGCGGGCGTCGTTCACTTCCAGTAGATCTTCCGAGAGACCCGGTGTCATGGTCCTTACATTCCATGTGCCCAGTTTGAGAGCTGGGTGGCTCTGTGTTTGTTTTCTTTTGCCTGGTGCATGAGTTGACGATCCGCTTATTGGATTGTGGCCTAAGCCCCACGCACCCAGTGGAGCAGGCGGACCGTGGCGGGACAGCACCTTATTGGCTGGGGGCTGCCCAGCTTGAGGCGGGCGGTAGCTGTCCTATGAAATCGGATGATTTCTCCCACCGACGGAAGCAACCCCTGGCGCCTTACTCTACGCCAATTGAGTGGTAGGCTTATCACCGGTAACTGTCACTTCCCGTGTTGAGCCATCGCCAAGGCGATGCTGGAGTGTCCTCTCCAGGGCACAGGCCTGGGCAGTAATTATGGAGGATCAGCTGTTGCCCATGCAGCAAATCCACCCTCTCCACGCCACCGATGTGATCCAAGGGAAGGGCAGGCGCCGATACGCTTGGCACCAGTGTCGTCGCAGGAGTTGCCAGAATGTAGCTGTAAACAGCTGCAAACTGCCTTAGGGACTCCGACTCCGGATTTTTCCTCAGGGTTGACTCCCGAAGTCTTTCCCATGAGTGGGTTTAGCCACAAGACAGCAGAGGTTTGAATTCGGGGTTTTCCTTCCCCTAGATGGGCTGCCTTTCCAGGCTAACGAGTCCCATCTGCCCGAAGCAACTGGTTTTAAGGCGCCAGAGACCCGCCTTCGCCCCTTCTCCTGTTGGTAGAAGCAGTTCCGCCAGGCCTAGAGGCTAAGCCACACGTGCAGGCCAGGAGCTGGACTTGGTTGTCAGAGGCTATTTGAGACGCACGCCATCAGGGGCACTTTACAGGCTGTGGGAGCTTATCTCCACAACCCTTCCCCCGGCTGTAACAAACCTTGGAACCAAACACAGCAATAATACATAACATAAGGACAGAGACCGTCTCTAATCCTGGCTATCCACTTGGATGCAGCCCTGTACCTTCCAACTACCTGGAAGACAAAACATCCTATACCTGTCTTGATATAGAAACCAAATCCAAACCTGACAACAATCACTAGCTAAAAACAGCCGATAGCTTTCCGCTATCCCCAGTATTCCACCTGGAACAAAAATCAACCACATCACATCACATAGAAAAATATTAAAAAGAATCAATGTCATCAAAAATTAAAAAATTATAAAATTCCATCAAAAATATAGAGGAATATTCCCCCTCAGGGACCCCGTGTCCCACACCTGTGTCAACTGCCTACCACAGCGTGTCCATATCCTTAAAACTAAAGAAAAATACACAAAAATATTTTTGTTAAAAAAATTCAATGTCCACAGACATGTCTCTTAACCAACAACAACAGCGGGTGAACACATTTTTCAGACTGTGTACCACACCTTATTGTTCAGTAATCCACAAAAAAAATTAAATATATATATATATATATATATATATATATATATATATATATATATATATATATATATATATATATAAGTATCAGTATCTAGGATCTAGACAAATCTAGATAAAGTTCCCCACTGATCAACGTTTCTAGAGATCCTACTAGATGGTTCTCAAACCAGTTCACTCAAACAACTTTTCTAGAGACAAGGTAATTCTCTAGAAACAATTTCTAGATGTTCACTTTCTAGATTTCTTTTTCTATTTCACTAGTTCTAGTTTTCAACATTTAATACTGTTCCAGAGAGCTTTCCGAAGGTGTACAGAGGTGTTACTATCAGATGGAAAATTAGAAAGTTGAACTAACTGTTCCGAGTTAACACAGTTTACTATATTACTTAAAATTCATTTTATATAAACTTTTCTATACAGAAGTTCTATCGTTCGGTCCTGGTGACATCTCGTTGTTGTAGATTCCGGCAACTACCTCAAGTTGCTTGAAGATCCTGGTCATCTGGACGTAACATTTCCGGCCTCGGCCAACTACGGACAGTACAGGGGGTCTCGTACTACCCGCACCTGGCTTACGTGACAGCTGACAGCTGGCGGCTGTCAGCTCAGGTGGACCCCGCTAACAGGAACCCGGGTTCACCTCTTCTTATCGCTTCCAACAGTCATGATGGATTGTTGTTAACCATGGCTGCCACCGTAGAGCACAGCTTCGACGTGTCATGATGTCTCGCGTTGGTAGTGAGGTTCGAGTGGCGTTGAAGAGGATGGCATGGTGACAGGACAGGTGGGCCCTGCCTCAGCTCCTGGGCGACGTCATCTACCGACGTTTACTTGTTATCCCGGTACTACTGGGCCGGTACACCTTTCCGTGCAACCCCTCGTGCAGCTGAGCTTGGGCCGAGATACAGGGTTGTACCTCCTCTGGCGAAACAGCAGCACTCTGTAGGGGTAGTGCTGTTCGTACCCGGGACAGCCGTGTTGCCTCTTCGTTTCCACAGACGACGCAACCGCAGGTTTTGAGAGAGCTTACAGTCGTTGCAATTAGCGTTCTTCTTCGTAGACCACTCGTCTTCCACTTCCGGTTTTCCGCAGTCTTGACTTGGCGGCTGGTGGACTTGGTTGGTGACCTTGAGACAGCTAGCCCCCGGCTGTGATGGTGACTGACTCTGCTCCGTGAAGACAGCATGGCTGGACTGGGACAACCTCGTTAGTGACGTGAGGTGTCGGCTGGGTGACTGTACGCCAGTCACCCCTTCCGGATAACCAATTGACGAGTTACCGGGTACAAGGGGGAGGACTTTATGTAACGTGCCTCAGACCCCGATCTTATCAGCCAGGTGGGTCATCCCCAGACCTGCTGATCTCGATCCTTGGTTCACGTGTGACTGGGAGGCTGGAACTGGTGTACCGTCAGACCTGAGAAAACAGTCAACAACAAATGGCGGAAGCATGGATATTACTCTGAGGTATAGGAAGTTGGCAACCCCAGAGCAAGGCAAGTATGCTACCTGAGTCATGCACATCAGTAACTACACACCATTGCCTCTACAGGATTATATGAACTTTTACTAAACCTGACTAGGGGAGATCATTACACTTACTGTACAGCTCGCGACCTTGTTACCATAGGGTGACAAGATTGAACTTGACTACTGATGAGGTTTGACAGAGGTCATCCTCATCCTCTGACTCATCACTTGGATCATTAGACAGGTCAGGAACTAGACTTGCTGAAGGCAGCTCTAGTTCCTCCCTCGCATGATAAGGTTTTAATTTATTAATATGAATCGTTCTCTCAACTTGGTCTTCAAAAATACCTTTAATAACAAAATTAACCGGACCTTTTCTTTCAATTACTCGGTAGGGGCCCCGCCATCTAGGTGCAAGTTTCCTACTCTGATTGGCGGGAGCCGCCTCATTAACTCTCAACACAAGACTCCCGACTTTCAACTCAAGAGGTCGTACCTTTTTGTCATAATGCTGAGCATAGCGATCTCGTGCTGTCTTGGAAGCCCTAGCTGCAATTCTCCATGCATTTTTCATCTTATTTAAAACTTCTGATGGTAGTCTTCCCATATGCAATATTATGTCTGTTAAGCAGACCTGAATGGGAATTCCCATGAATGACCCTGTGGAACAACAAAAGGGGTTGGGTGTTAATGG
>WNGS01132973.1:0-20157 GCA_020271785.1 Procambarus virginalis
CAATAGATACAGTGCAATTTTAAAGCAACAAGGTAAAAAAAAAAACTATGCAGATGAGATTAGGTACTTTTTAGTTTTGTTTTGAACGATGCAAAAGTTGGACAGCTTTTCATTCATTAGGGAATGAGTTCCATAAGACTGGGTCCCTTTATTTCATAGAGTGTTTACACAGATTAAGTTTGACTCTGGGATATCAAAGAGATATTATTTCTGGTGTGGTGATAATGGGTCCTATTACATCTGTCCAGGAAGAGTTTTCAGAGCAGGATTTGCATTTAAGAACAGGGTTTTGTAAATGTAGTTGACACAAGAAAATTTGTGGAGTGAGATTATGTTTAGCATGTTTAGGGAGTTAAACAAGGGGCTGAGTGTTGTCTGAAAGCAGAATTTGTTATTATTCTGATAGTAGAATTTTACTGGGTGATGATGGACTTGAGGTGGTTTGCAGTGGTTGAACCCCATGCACAGATACCATAGTTAAGATAGGGATTGATTAGTGCATAATATAGAGAGATGAGAGCAGAGTTAGGTACATAATATCTGATTTTGGAGATTATACCAACTGTTTTAGAGACTTTCTTAGTTATGTGTTGTATGTGGGTGCTGAAGTTGAGTCTCTTGTCTAGGAATAGGCCAAGAAACTTTCCATCATTTTTATTGCTAATGTTTACATTGTCTATCTGAAGCTGAATTGCATTTGTAGATTTGCATCCAAATAAAATGTAGTGGGTTTTTTTCTATGTTAAGTGTTAGTTTATTGGTTGACATCCATAAGTGGACTTTTTTTAGTTCGTTATTAACAACATCATTTAGTGTATGTGGGTTGGGGTTAGAGTAGATGAGGGTAGTATCATCAGCAAACAAAATAGGTTTCAGAATGTTAGAGACATTAGGCAGATCATTGATGTATATAAGAAATAGGAGAGGTCCCAAGATGCTGCCCTGTGGCACTCCAACGGTTATTGGTAGAGTAGGAAAGGTTATATTATTGATGGTTGCACATTGGAGTCTGTCACTAAGATAGGATTGGATATAGTCCAGTGCATGATATTATCTTTCTAGGTGACTACAACTTACCTAATCTAAGATGGAGAATAGCAAACAATAATATTATACCTAGAAATCTATCGGGACATAACCAACACAGATCAGAGAACTGCTTAGATTCTTTAACAAATTTTCACTTAACCAGCAGATATCAGAGCCAACGAGAAACGAAAATATTCTAGATCTGGTCTTTACAAACAATGAAGACATAATCAGGGACATTACGATCTCAGATACCAAATACTCAGATCACAAGCTCAATGAAGTGCAAACTACCATCAATAGTCAGAATAGACCTAAAACAATAATCAAGCGAGAGGGGTTATTCAGTAAATTCAATTTGAATAATAAAAAGGGTAGACTAGTAGACAATAAACAGGGAACTTACAAACGTTCCATGGGAAACTGTTCTAAGTAGTACAAATCATACAGAAGGAATAGAAAAATCTGACGTCTGAAGCATATGAAGTCTGAAACATGTTCCTTTAAGGCAAGGGTCTCCAAACTTTTCAATGTAAGGGCCACATTATATATTTCCCATATTTATGCGGGCCGAAGGAATAAAAAATGAAAAAAAAATCAGTGCCAGTAATTTAATTTCCTCAAATATTAAAGTATAAACATGGAAAAATTAAAACATATCTTTTTGGAAAAAATTAGGGTAAACTAAATAGATTCCTGCCTTTAGTTTTATGCAACCAAATTAGTGTGACGAATGATACTGTCGTTTTGACTTCAAAATTTCATTAAAATCAGGTTCCAGATTAGATGAGCCAATTGTAAGAATTGATTTCAAGTGATTATCAGACAAATTTGCTCGATAGTTAGATTTCACATACTTCATTTTGGAAAATGTTTGTTCACACAAGTATGTTGAACCAAAAATGGACACAAAACTACAAGCAAACTTTATCAAATTTGGAAACTGATCTGGCTGCAGGCATTTATAAAACTCAATCAGATTTCCTTCTCTATACTTATCTTTCAGTCTGTCATCTGCCTGGAGATCAATAATTTCCATTTGAAATTGAGTTGGAAGATTTTCAGCATTGCAGTCAAATGGATTATGAAAGAGCCTGATTTCATTTGCTTTGGCATCAAGGTCAGCAAATCGCTTCTGAAACTGTTTTTTCAAATCTGAAATTATTTCATTTGCAAATGAAAAAGGAAATTCAACTTTACTTTCTGCATGAAATTTTTCACAACATGGAAAATGAGCAAAATTCTTAACCTTCACCTGGCCTTCAAGTAGCGCAAGTTTTGCTCTGAATGCCTTGACATGAACAAAGTAGTCACTGATCAAATTTGTTTTGCCTTGCAATTTCAGATTCAAGTTATTCATATGACCTGTCATATCTGCAAAAAATGCCAATTTCCAAATCCATTCACATTCTGATAATAATGGCTGAGGTTTATTTTTCTCTGTGAGAAATAAATCAATTTCTAATCTGAGCTCAAAGAAATGCAGCAAAACCTTTCCACAACTAAGCCATCTAACTGCTGTATAATAAGGCAAGTCAACAAACTCCGCATCAATTTCTTTCAAGAAATCACGGACTGGCGATGGTTGAGTGCATGAGATCTAATGAAATTAACCACAGAAACAACAGGTTTCATGACACAAGACATATCAACATATTTTAGGCACAATGCTTGTTGATGGATAAGGCAATGCAAAAAAAATGGGTTTTGAGAATCCTCCAACCTCACAAGCTGTTGTAATTTGCCCAACCAAACCCTTCTTTGTCCCAGACATATTCTTTCCTCCATCAGTTGTCACACACTGCACTTGTTTCCATTCCAGGTTATATTCTGTCATAGTTTTACTTACTTCATTGAAAATGTCCTCTCCAGTTGTTGTGGTGTGCATGCTGTGAACTGATGCTAATTCTTGGGTCACATTAAATTCACTATCAACACCACGAATGAATACTAAGAGCTGAGAAGTATCACACACATCAGTTGATTCATCCAACACAAGAGAATACCAACAAAATCTTTTTGTTTTTTCCTTTATTTGCCGAATTATGTCGCCTCCTAAATCTTCAATTCTACGAGCAACAGTATTTGACCCAAGACTTATCATTTTGAAGAGGTTTACTTTTTCTGGACATACCTCTCCACGTCTCAGTATTTACTGAGTCTGTATAATCGGATCTGGGAGTCGTCGTCAGTCCCTGAGGATTGGCTCAATGCCGTTGTCCTCCCTGTTCGCAAACCAGGGTCTCTGGGAACATCCCCTAAGGACTTTCGCCCTATTGCCCTTACAAGTTGTATCTGCAAACTCTTTGAACGTATGGTTAACGTTCATCTGATGTGGTTCTTGGAACACCATCACCTCCTCTCCCCTTCTCAATTTGGTTTCCGGAAGTGCCGCAGCACAACAGATGTCCTGGTGAACTTGGAGGTCTATATTCGTACTGCTTTTGCTGCGAAGATATCCATTGTTACCGTCCTTTTTGACATGGAAAAGGCTTACGACACTACCTGACGGTATCATATTCTGTCTCAACTTCATTCTTTTGGCCTTCGTGGGAATCTCCCTCTCTTCCTCCAAAGTTTCCTCTCTCGTCGTTCCTTGCGAATGAGGTTCTGTACCACTCTCTCTGCCCCTTTTCGGCAATATGAGGGTGAGCCCCAAGATAGTGTTCTGAGCACTACTCTTTTTCTTGTTGCTCTCAATGGTCTTCTTTCCTCCCTTCCTTCTGGCCTTTTCTCCGCTCTCTATTTAGACGATCTTACCCTTTGCTGTCGGGGTGATGATTCGCCTCTCCTTCAACGGCTGCTTCAACTTGTGATTGATGCCGTGTCGTCTTGGGCCACCGATCATGTCTTCAAGTTCTCTACTGCTAAGACTTGTGCTATGACTTTTACTCGGAAGCATGTCTTTCTTCATCCCTCTTTGTCACTTTATGGACATTCTCTTGTGTACAAGGATTCCGCTAAGCTTCTGGAGTTAATCTTGTTTGTCTTGGTCAGCCCATATCTCTTACCTCCGTGCTGAATACTCTAAGGCCCTTTCCCTCCTTAAAGTTTTGTCCCATACTTCTTGGGGGGTGGGGCAGATAGACGTACAGTCCTTTCTCTACATTCTTCACTCATCCTGTCTAAACTCGATTACGGTTGCCCTGCTTACTCGTTTGCGTCTCCTTCTACTTTTCGCCATCTTGATGCTTTGCTCCATGCTGGGTTGTGCCTCAGCTCTGGTGTCTTTCGTTCGATCCCCGCCCTCAGCTTATATGTTGACACTGGTTTCCTATCTCTCCAGGACCACCGTGATCGCTACTGTCTTGGGTATCTGGCGAGGTCCTTGCAACATCCTCTCGCCTCTGTCGTGCTTTGACTTTTACCCCTTCTGTAGTTCCTGTTCCTCTTCACAACTTCCCTCTTTTTGTCCAGCTATCTCGCTTACAGGTCTTTGTTTCCATTTGTCCTTCTCATCTTTCTCCTCGTATTCTTCCTTCCTTGCCTCCATGGAGGATCCCCTTTCCGAAGTTCTGTACATCCTTGACCCCGCATTACTAAGGCGTTTACTCCTCCTACAGTTCTGAAACGCCTTTTTCTTGGGCACTTTTCTTCACACTCCCGCTCCGTTTCCAGCTTCACCAATGGGTCTAAGTCTGCGACAGTGTGGGCTACTCCGTTGTTTTTCCTGACCGCACTTATATGTGTCGCCTCCCTTTGGAGGCTAGCATCTTCACAGTGGAACTTTATGCTATTCTCTATGCTCTCCGTCTCCTGCTTTCTCGCTGTCAATCCTCCTTTGTGATTGTAGTTGACTCTCGTAGTGCCCTCATGACTTTCGTGTCCTTTAATCCTGTCCATCTGGTAGTCGTCGGGATTCAACATTGGCTGTTTCTTATCTCTAGTAAATTTAAATCCAAGGAATTTTGCTGGGTTCCCAGCCATGTTGGTGTTTCTTTAAATGAGCTGTTGTTGTTGTTAAAGATTCGCTACCTGAAACAAAAAGTTCCAGGTAACACGGGCTATGGTGAGCCCGTAGTGCCTCTTCCACTACTATTTTAAATGAGCGTGCGGATGCTGCCACTAGAGAGGCTATCCGCTCTTGTCCCGTTTCCCATATAGGTATTTCTTTTTCCGACTTTTATCCGGTTATTCATTCTTCCATCTTTGCCCATTGGCAGGTTTGTTGATCTTCTGTTGTTGGTAATAAACTGTGTACTCTTAAGCGTTGTGTATCCCCGTGGCCTTCCTCCTACCGCCATAACTGGTGATGGGAAACGGCTCTAGCACGGTTGCGTCTTGGCCATACTCGCTTAACTCAAGGTCACTTAATGGAGCGCCACCCAACTCCTTATTATCCAAATTGTATTGTCCCTCTTACCGTCGTGCATATCCTTGTTGAATGTCCTGACTTCCAGGACGTGCGTGTGTCTTGCTTTCCGACCGTCCCTCGCGGTCACTTGTCCCTCGATAGAATTCTTGGTGAATCGGATACTTTTGATATTGTTCACCTTATGCGTTTCTGTTCTCATATTGGCATCCTTGGTAATATTTAGTGTCCCCTGATTATTCCGTGCATTTGATGGTGCTACATAGCCTTCCTGGTTTGGTGCCTTCTTTTGATAATTACTTACTCTCACGAAGGCTCTTAACTGCCACTTTGAGCTCGGGGGACAGTATGGTGCTTCTGTAGTTACCTCGAATTTTTCCTCCTTCTGCAATAAATTCTGCTTGCATCGAATCACCTCACTTGGTGGGGCCACGTGAGCAAAACAAACGCATTTGATTTGACTACCCTCTTGATTTCCCAGATAGGCGGACGTTAGGCGTCCAGCTCTTGTATTGTGTTGTATTTTGTTGTTTGTTGTTTATTAATGTATATGTAAGAGTAATGCTGTTCTTATAGTGGATCAGGCTACCGAGGTATGACAGTTATGTCAGGTGGTAGGTGATTTTGTATTGAGATGGGTATCTGAGGATCGTAGGTGATTGTTATTGTGTTGTAGTGTAGCTGATTCCTCACCCATTATTTATTAATGTATCTGTTACTTGGGTGAGTGTACCACTGCGCTGGGTTGGAGCCTGGTGTCAGGTAGTTCCGAGTGTGTGCAGTTAATGCCTGTTACTGATTTCGATAGCTGTGTTTAAGTTCCTTGATGTAAATATTTTAGCTGTGTTTAAGCTCCTTGTTGTGATTAGAGTATCAGTTGTATACTAATTGTATATCAGAGAACATTAGTTCTCATTGTTTTAGGATGACCTGTTTATATGTCCTAGTAAACTGACATTGTTTTAACCAGCCTTTTTCAATTTACCCTAGACGTATATTGAAACTTGGCCAGGCTATGGTTGGCCAGCGATGCTGTGGATCATTAAGTCATGACGTAAGTAAAATGGGGAAATTGACTCACCCGCTCACGGGTGAGTTATTCATCTATGTGTACTTTCCTAACTGTACTTCCCAAACTAAGTTATCCATTTACTTTTTATCAAAAAGTCTTTCAAACTCAACATTATTAAGATAAACTTTTTATCTAATGTTTTTATCTAATATCTGTTTATCTAATTCTGTTTACTAATGTTCCGCTCGATGACGTTCTCTCTTTCCTTAGACAGAAGGCGTCAGAGGGCCTTCTTCCTCTCCCTCTTCCCACTGACGTTTTCCTTGATCTCATTAGACTCTGTGTTGACTCTAACTCTTTCTCTTTCAACGGTAAATATTACACTCAAACTTTCGGGGTTGCTATGGGTTCCCCTCTCTCCCCTGTTCTTGCTAATTTCTACATGGAATACTTCGAAACTGTTCTTCTTCCTTCTATTGATACTCGTCCCTCTCTTTGGCTTCGCTATGTTGATGACATTTTTGCTTTATGGCCTCATGACCTTAATCTTTTCCAGCCTTTCCTCGCCTCTCTTAACAATCTGGCTCCTTATATCCATTTCAAAGTTGAGTGGGAATCTAATTCCCTCCTTCCTTTTCTTGATGTTCATGTTCACAGTTCTGTGTCTGGGTTCTCTTTCTCTGTCTACCGTAAACCCATGCATAGTGGCATGTACATTCACTTCTTTTCCTACCATCCTCCTTCTGTTAAGAAAAGTGTCCTCGTCTCTCTCTTCCTCCGCGCTCTACGCATCAGCGACCCTCAGTTTCTTGATTCTGAAATTGCCTTTATCTACAAATCATTCTCTCGCCTTGGTTACCCTTTGCATTTCATCAACTGTGCCTACTCTCAAGCTAAACGAAATTTCTTTCATCCTAAACCTGCTTCCAACACTAGTAGCACTATACTATGCCTTCCCTTCATATCTGAACTCAAAACTTTTACCAATACCTTTCGTCCTCTTGACATTAAACTCGCCTTTCGACAAACTAACACACTTCGTAGCAATCTAGTTCATGCTGCTCCTCCTGCTTCTAATGCTGCTGGTGTCTACTCTATTTCCTGTTCGTCTTGTCCTCTCCAATACTTTGGCGAAACTGGCCGTACACTGAATGACAGACTTAAAGAACACAAGAGAAGTGTTAAGTCTGCAGACACTAACAATGCTCTCTTCTGCCATGTAAGGGATTCTAATCATCCCATTGATTGGTCTTCCTCCAAAATAATCTTTCCTGCCTCTACTTTACACAGACGCCGTCTTGTGGAATCGGCTCTAATACACAATGTACCCAACATGAACTTGAGTCCTGGCTTTGTTGCTGTGGACTCTTCCCTTTCACAGTATATACTCAAATGCTCTAATCTTTCTAACAAACGTGATCTAACATAAGCCTACCCCTCCTATTTTCTTTATTTTCTTTCTTTCTCTTTCCTTTTCTCTCTTCTCCCACGCTCCCTTGCTATCCTCTTCTTATTCCTATCTCCTTCTCTTTCGGTGGTTACAATAGGAGCTGCCTCGAATGGGCCAATAGGCCTTCTGCAGCTCTTATTACTATTACTATCCCCTCTACTACACCTTACTTTGCTCCTCAGCTCTCTCTTGCCTATTTATTGCCTGTCTCTACTTCTTCATCACAATCGACTTGAGAATGGTCCAGGACGGACCGAAACGTCGTCATCCCTTCACGTTCTAGTGTGTGGTCTGGTCAACATACTTTAGCTACGTTATTGTGACTCATCGCCTGCATAAACTTTTTACCAAATCAAACGTCAAACCCAACATTATTAAGATAAACTTTTTACCAAGTCAAACGTAGCCGTATCATATCATTTCTCTTTTTATGTTTTCTTAAAACTTTTTAAAACAGCTTTTTAATTACTGCAAATTATACACAGTTGTCGGGTGATAGTAGCAGCAGCAGTGAGAGTGACAATGCTCGCCATGCATGCCATGGCGAGGCCTCTACGCTCACCCATGCCTCCTCGCCCAGTTTCTACCCCAATTCTACCACGACCTCACAGTTCCTGTGGATATTTTCTGTTTGAGGGTGACGAGTCAGAGGGAGGTGACTCCTTTTCTGGGTTTAGTGACTCAGATCATAGTTTTATTGAACCTGTGGCTGGTACCAGTGGTGTAACTGGGCGGGAAATTGTTGCATCAGCAGCATCTCGCCCAGCCAAGCGCCACCGCATGGCACCACATGAGGGACCAAGACCCTCGTGTTCACGTGCATCCACCTCACGTGCATCCACCTCACGTGCACCCACCTCACGTGCATCCACCTCACCTGCACCCACCTCACCTGCACCCACCTCACGTGCATCCACCTCACGTGCACCCACCTCACCTGCACCCACCTTACGTGCACCCACCTCACGTGCACGTAGCCGCCGTGCTTCTCGCAGACGGTATTCAGCTCCTGGTCGCCGGTATGCATCGCTTCTTCGCCGTCTTTCCTCTGCATCTCGCAGGACGCCTGGTGTACTTGAGTGGAGTGATGGTGACGATTTTATTCCTAATATTCCTCACTTTGACGATAAAGATGTAAGGATTACAAACCTTTTCCCTAATCAAGGTGAGGACATGGCTGAGATGGAATATTTTACAGCATTCTATGATGAACCACTCATGGAATACATTGTACACCAAACGAACCTGCATGCTGCTTATCTGATTGAGAGGGAAATCACAGACGCTTCACGACTGCAGCGTTGGAAAAATACCACAGTTGCGGAAATGTATGTGTTTTTGGCACTCTGTTTGATGAAGCACTGTCACAAACATGCAATAAGTGACTATTGGAGCAAGGACCATACAATACCAACACCTTTATTCGGGAAATATATGTCACGAGACAGGTTTCAGATACTCCTCAGGTGTCTACATTTTGGAAGTGTTCAGGATCGAACAGCTGATGATAGACTGTGGCGAGTGAGGCACTACATGAACGATGTTATTGGAAAATTCAGAGATTTTTACGTACAGCACAGAAGCTGGTGGTTGATGAATCTCTCGTACTTTTCAAGGGACGTGTTCCATTCAAACAGTACATTCCCTCAAAACGAAACCGATTTGGCCTGAAATTTTTTGTTCTTTGTGATTGTGAGACAGGATACGTGTTACACATGATTCTGTACTCGGCTAGTGATGTAGACATTCCGGTAACGACGAACATGGATTCTCGGGGAGTGTAGTGAAGACCATCATGGCTCCGTGGATGAACAAGGGACACATTTTATACACGGATAATTACTATACAAGTCCCTTGCTAGCTCGGTTCTTGCTAGAAAATAGAACCGGATTGGTTGGTACAGTAAAGCCACAACGAAGGGAAATGCCTGTGTTTGACACCGACATTGCAGTTGGTGAGTGTCAGAGAAGGAAAAGTGATAACATTCTGTCAGTTCGGTGGAAAGACAAAAGAGAGGTGAACTTGTTGACAACAATTCATGATGGAACAATGGTGAACAGTGGGAAAGTGAGCCATAAAACAAACGCACCACTATATAAGCCAGACTGTGTTTTAGACTATAATATCAACATGCGGTTGATTGATAAATCAGACATGATGATTGGCACTGCAGAGTGTGTGCGGAAGACATGTAGGTGGACGAAAAAAGTGTTCTTCCATCTTGTGGACATGAGCATGCTGAACTGTTTCAACATGTACCTTGTGAGGACTGGACGTAAGCCCACTTTCCGTGACTTTGTATTTGATGCTGCAATACAGTTATTAGGAAAGTTTGCAAAAGATGTCCCAGGGATTCAGCGGCCCATCATAAACCCACTGTTGCAGCATGCTGGTACTCCACGCCTCGCTCACACTGAAGGCTTCCTAGCTCACAGACTCGAGTATTTGCCACCAGCTGGGAAGCGTGCAATAGGCCAACGTGATTGCTTGGTGTGTAAAACAACGACACGTAGAGACCAGAAACGGAAGCTTGTCCAAACATGGTGTGAAACGTGTGGTATCCCATTATGTGCTGTCGACTGCTTCAATGACTACCACAGTCTAGAAAACTTCTAAGTGTGCTTCAAAGTGTGTATAGCGTGTGCGAGTGTGTAAATATGTAAACATATAGCAGTAGCAGTAAAATATAGATAGCGTGTGCGTGTGTGTAAATATATACAAATATAAGCAGAACATACAATATAATAGACTGTAATGACATATTATATTGCCGTAATTGAAAACAGATGTGTGCGCCTGTGTATACTCAAATATGCAACAATTATTTACAAAATATGTTCAAACATTATTTGAAACACAATTAGTGAAAAAATGGATAAAATGCGCCTAGACATTGTAAATAAATAGCGCGAAAATATATTTGTGGCAACTCTGGGACGCGCGCAACACCTCTCGGGCGTGTACTGCATGAGCGAACATGCACATTGTGACGTCATCGCTGAGCTTTCCGGCTCTATTGCAACAAAAGTAAGTACAATAGATTTTTTTTATTTTTCCCGTGATCAGTGAACACAACTTAACAGATTAGCAAAAAGAATTTTTTTTTTTTCAAAATGACATGCGCCTGTGGGGATGGCAGGATTTTAGACCCCGAGCATGTTTTTTTTTTTTTTATTTTATTTTTACATGCAAACATGCAAATTAAATACAATAAAAAAACAATGAGAAACACATTACAAAACAAGATAAACAAGGAAAACCCAACAGCCAAAAAGGCCTACAGGACAGCATAACAAATAACAAAACTCAAAAAGTCACGTAAAATACAGTACAAAGGATAAAAACATTGCAGTACAAAAAACAGTACAAAGGATAAACAAAAGCAAGAGAACAAAAACACAGGCGCATGTGAAACATCGGTACACAACAAACAAAACAAAACACCGGTCTGAAGGACCAATACCCAAAATACAATAACACATAAACCAAGACCTCAATACACAGAAAAGCAGATGAGAACAAGAAACAATAAAACAAGAAAATAATAACATGGCACAAAGTACATGGCACAATAACATTACAAACCAGAAACCGAAAAAAAATAAACCAAAATTTCCTCACAAAAACCCCTCACGTAAGAGAGCAAGCAGCATAGCCAGAAGGGCACATAATACAACAAAACAAAGAAACATTATTCATGAAAAGGTATAGCCTAAATTACAAGAAACAGGGACATTTAGAAAACAAAAGACGACATCGGCCTGAAGGGCACACAATAAACATCAATAACAGACCAAAGTCCAATACACACTCGATACACACAGCAAGCACACGGACTATCAGGACTGCGCATACTTTTCCGGCCACTCCGCCGCCGGGAAAAGAGTACAATATGCCTCCCACATCACCAGGATTTCGTCCGTAATAGGGGGACGAAGGGTCGTCCGAGGATCGGGCATCGAAATCGGCACACCTTCAACAAAAACCTGATCCTCTGGAACCCAGACAGTCGTGGGGCACCACGGGATAGGCATCACTCGGGTATGAAAGCTAATACTTATAGGGTTGGTCTTCGAATCATACGCCACGCCGTTGGCCAAGATGAACGGGACGGGCTTCCCCTTACAGGCCCGGGCAACGGGCAGCGCACTTGTAACCTCGGCAGCCCCACAGGGCTTCGCAACAACCACCGGACGGGACACCTGCAGGGGCTCCTCTCGCCGAACATCCTTCTTGAGTACCAACACTAGGTCCCGGCCTGCACCAGCACCCCCCTCACCAACATCCGGAGGAGCAACCACCCCCCACTGCGGGGAACCGCCGACAGAAGACACAGGAGGTGAATCATACACACAATCCTTGGCATCAGCAGGTACATGGATGTCAGCGTCCACCACCTCAACTCCCGAAAACCCATCGGCGTCGAAATCCTCCACATCAGCCCATGCATTAGACGAACGCCTGGACCGCTTGGGCACCGGGCGCACATCCTCAGAGCCGGAGGCGGACCCAGAACCACGGGCATCACAAGCCGCGCGGACCAACGCCCGTCTCATGACTGCAGCAGCCTCAACCGCAGGGGGAACCGGACCACACACAACCGGGGACCCCACAGCTACTTCAGCACCCAGCACAGCCGGGATCCGAGGCGATGAGGCAGGGCCAGGCGCAGCATCCGAAGACAGGTGAACAGGCGGTGAGGAGGGCGCAGCATAAGGAGCAGGAGGATCCACCGATAGCACCGCAACAGCCTGAGGAAGGCCGGCGACATCCGGGGGAACGTCAGGGGACGCCGGGGGAGCCGCAACAACGAGCTGGTCGGTCTCCACATCCCCGGAGTCCTCGTCCAGGGGAAGCGGAGGGAAATCTTCTTCCCTAAAGAGGTTGACAGGGGCAACCGGAGCCGCCTCGCACCCGGCAGCCTGATGCCCCATCAAGCCACACCGGAAACAGGTCCGAGGCTGTCGGGCATAGTACACCCGGATGTAGTACCCCAGAAGCCGGACCGAAGAAGGAATATCCGACCGCAGGCGCATCCCCAATGTGCGAATGTTCGTCCGCCTCCCGGCATACCTCCCAGAGGATATCGTGTTGACCCTCACACTGATGACTGGCCCAAACCGCTGGAAGTAACGCCGCAGAAGATCCTCGGGAAACTCCAGGGGCGCCCCATGCACACTGACATAGGTCAGCGCACCACTCCGGTCTGATATGGAGACTGAGCCGGCACCCCCCCGGCAACGACAACGAGCGTCCCTCGTAACGACTGAGGAAGTCACGATACACCTCCTCCGTCACCAGCTTGATGACAACACGATAAGCAGTCACAAGCTCAATTCCGTCGACGTCCAGCACAGGGACATGAAGCAAGTCGCACAGAACTACTGCTACTTCCGGATACCCAGCACGCCCAGAGAACTCCAGGCCCACGGAGTTCACGCGCTTAATCGATGGAAGGGGACCACCCATGGTAAGCCCAACACCTGCCACGTCCGCACTCAGCCAGCCAGGCAACAACACTGGAGGGGGGGGAGGGGCAGCGACGCCCCGCCACCTGGCGACCAAACAGCTAATAACCCCAGCAGGCACGGAGGGACACGTCCGCACTCCACGGCTGCTCAGGGTCCAATCACGAACATGCACATTGTGACGTCATCGCTGAGCTTTCCGGCTCTATTGCAACAAAAGTAAGTACAATAGATTTTTTTTTATTTTTCCCGTGATCAGTGAACACAACTTAACAGATTAGCAAAAAGAATTTTTTTTTTTTCAAAATGACATGCGCCTGTGGGGATGGCAGGATATTAGACCCCGAGCATGTTAAAGGGTTAAGGACACTGGCCTGTAGTTCAGTGCCTCTTGCCTGTCGCCCTTTTTGTATATTGGGACCACATTCGCCGTCTTCCATATTTCTGGTAGGTCTCCCACTCCAGTCTCCTCTGTATGTAGCGCTCTGTGCCACGTGAAAGTATGGGCAGCAGAGTTTTTAGTTTAGTTCATTTATTATGCACCCCATACCCATCTTGTGGGCGGTAGTGGAAAGGGTTACAGAGGCACATAATGGGCTCAGGGACTGAACCCCACAATTCATTTAGCTAAGCAAGTTACAATCATGATGAGCTAGTTACAAAATTCAGTATAAGTCGTCACATCAACAATGGGTTCGAGATCGACCACAAGTACAGTTTCTAAATTAAGCAACTGACATATGTGGAGAGCTAGTGTCACAATGGCAATAAATTCTCTAATCAAATAAATCTCAGAATAAACAATACCCAAATTTGTAACAAATTAGATGGCAAATTCCTTGGCATTTTCATTGACCACAAACTGAATTTCCAGGGACACGTTCTAAATATATCAAAAAAGTTTCAAAAACTGTTGGCATTCTTTCTAAGATCAGATATTATGTACCCCGCCCTGCCCTGGTGACTCTCTATTACTCCCTCAACTATTCATATCTCAACTATGGTATTTGTGCTTGGGGTTCTACTACCCAAAATCATTTACGTCCTCTAATTTCTCAACACAAAGCTGCTATTAGGACAATATCCAACTCTGGCCCCAGACATCATTCGGTACCCCTACTCAAACCTCTGAATATGTTAGATATTAAGTCAATGCACATTCTCTCATGTGTATTATACATATATAAAACGCTGAACTGTAATGCCAATCCTGACCTCAAAAGCTTCATTGAAGGTTGCAACAGAACCCATGAGCACCACACCAGAAATAAATACAGTTTTGATATTCCAAGAGTACGACTTAATCAAACTAGAAATGCTCTACAAATCAAGGGACCCAGAATGTGGAGTGACCTTCCCAACCATGTTAAAGACTGTACCTCTCTCAACCAGTTTAAGATAAAAACGAAGCACAACCTAATTAACTCCCTGTAACCTGCCTTACCCCTCTATTGCCAACCCATGTCTGTTTTTTTAAACAACGCTGCTTGTCGACCTAATTGTATTTGTGCTGCTTTTTCAGCCATGTTCCCCCCTTTTTATCTTTATTTTTATTTGTTCTCAACACATTTTATTCTTTATACTCAATTAGTATTAAGTTTTAGTCATTAATGTTTTTCCTGCCCGAAACACTTTGCGTAATAGTGGCTTTAGACATTGTATGTACTAGCTCTATCTATAAATCGATCAATTTACGTAAAATTAATTATTTTATTTATTTATTTATTTATATACAAGAAGGTACATTGGGTTTGTGAGAATACATAGCATAGTACTTACAATCTTGTAAAACCACTAGTACGCGCAGCGTTTCGGGCAGGTCCTTAATCTAACAGATAATTTTAAGTAGGTAAATTCTAGCAGAATTAATAAAATGATAACAAATACATTGCAAGAAAAAAATGAGGTGAGAGAGATTAGTAAGTATATTAAAGCACATTGGTATATTAAAGCTCTGATTGATTACATTGACAGCTTGATTGGTAATTTAAACAAGATTAATAGGCACCATACAGCAGATTGGCAGCACATATAAGAAGACTGTTACGACCCTGGGTTCCTCAGTGGAAACCAGAGGTCAAATTGAGCTAAATAAATTACTCTTATTATTTGGTGCGCTTGTCGAGGTACATTCCTATCTTCCTTGCCAGACGTAAGATGAATCTTGTTTCTCACAGAGCATTCAGACTCGTGAGCTTGTTGTGGAGTAAGTATAACCATGTAGTAATTATTAACTATTCTTAGAACTATTAAAGTAACCAGTTTTACGTCGATGAAGATTGGTAATGTTTACAAGCGGCACAATCAGCTGTTGTCTCCCCGGCAACGGCTGGAGAGAGCTGAGGCTGGTGGCTGCTGCTCTCTCTCTCTCTCTATCTGGCTGTTGTTGTTATGTTGTTATAGATTCAGCTACTCGGAACAAGTTCCAAGTAGCACGGGCTATGGTGAGCCCGTAACTTACCTGGCACAGGAGCTGGGCAAGAAGCACGGGCTATGGTTAGCCTCGTGGACAGGAGATGTATCCCGTGAAAGGCTGGCGTTCGTGGTGTCAAGATATCTTCTGAGCTGCTCTGCACCCCTCTACCTTTTCTCCTCCTCCTTCCTTCCCTTACCTTGAATTCCTGTAACCACTAAGTTAAGTAACTGTGTGTATATTAGTGCCTACTCTGGAATTGTAAGACTTGTGTAGACCTTGGGGTAGTATTTACCAGTGTTTTGGGTACCCCTAAGTGTTGTGTTTATGTTAGGGTACCACGTGGGCTCACTACCCCTAAGCTGCCTCAAGCTTCAAGTGCTTCACTAGTAAGACTTTACCCTAGCTTGTGCTCAGTGTAAAACCTTGCATCCTACTTATGTGGACCAAGGCTTTTAACGTAAGATAGTGTGGTAAAGTAATTATTGTTATTGTTATTTAATGTATATGGGGGGTTGTTAAAGGGTTTAATAAATAAGTTAGTTTTAAAGGAGTATCCATTCTTCCTGGGTAGGAGATCTATGATCTACCTCTAGACTGACATTGTCTTGTAGCCAATTATTAATCACGATTTATATTTTTATTGTGGGCCGGGCCTTACTGATCTCCACTACTAGAGATACATCTTAATTCTAACTGCCCCTACACCAAATTAATACTAGATCCCCCATAGCAGCACTTTTCAGTTATAACAAAGACAGCAATGATCACAATGGGAAAGATGTTCAGATTGGGAACATAAAGATTGGGAGATTGGGTAGCAATAGATACAGTGCAATTTTAAAGCAAAAGGTAAAAAACTATGAAGATGAAATTAGGTACTTTTCGTATAGTTTTTGAATGACGTAAAAGTTGGACAGCTTTTCAATTCAATAGGGAGTGAGTTCCATAGACTGGGTCCTTTTATTTGCATAGAGTGTATACACAGATTAAGTTTAACTCTGGGATATCAAAGAGATATTTATATCTGGTGTGGTGATAATGGGTCCTATTACATCTGTCCAGGAAGAGTTTCAGAGCAGGATTTGCATTTAAGAACAGGGTTTTGTAAATGTAGTTCACACAAGAGAATTTGTGGAGTGAGATTATGTTTAGCATGTTTAGGGAGTTAAACAAGGGGGCTGAGTGTTCTCTGAAAGCAGAATTTGATATTATTCTGATAGCAGATTTTTGCTGGGTGATGATGGACTTGAGGTGGTTTGCAGTTGTTGAACCCCATGCACAGATACCATAGTTAAGATAGGGATAGATTAGTGCATAATATAGAGAGATGAGAGCAGAGTTAGGTACATAATATCTGATTTTGGAGATTATACCAACTGTTTTAGAGACTTTCTTAGTTATGTGCTGTATGTGGGTACTGAAGTTGAGTCTCTTATCTAGGAATAGGCCAAGAAACTTTCCATCATTGTTATTGCTAATGTTTACATTGTCTATCTGAAGCTGAATTGCATTTGTAGATTTGCTTCCAAATAAGATGTAGTAGGTCTTTTCTATGTTAAGTGTTAGTTTGTTGGTTGACATTCATAAGTGGACTTTTTTTTTAGTTCAATATTAACAACATTATTTATTGTATGTGGGTTGGGGTTAGAGTAGATGAGGGTAGTATCATCAGCAAACAAAATAGGTTTCAGAATGTTAGAGACATTAGGCAGATCATTGATGTATATAAGAAATAGGAGAGGTCCCAAGATGCTGCCCTGTGGGACTCGAACGGTTATTGGTAGAGTAGGAGAGGTTATATTATTGATTGCTACAAATTAGTGTCTATCACTAAGATAGGATTGGATATAGTCCAGTACATGGCCTCGGATTCCATAATGATGGAGTTTACGTAAGAGGTAATTGTGATTAACAGTATCAAAGGCCTTTCTCAGGTCAATGAAGAGTCCAATCGGAAACTCATTTTTGTCAAGGGCTGAGTAAATTATATCAAGGAGACTAATAACTGCATCGTTGGTACTCTTTTGGGAGCGGAAGCCAAACTGACAGGGGCTAAGAATGTCGAATTTTACGAGATAGGAGTAGAGCTGTTTGTAGATAATTTTTTCAAATATTTTTGATAGTATGGGTAGGTTTGATATTAGTCTATAATTGTTTATGTCTGCCGGATTACTTCCTTTATGAACTGGCGTTACTCTTGCTTTCTCTTCTTTCTTCTTGTCTCTGTTACTCTTGTTACTCTCTTGTTTCTTCTTTCTTGTTACTCTCTTGTTACTCTTCTTTCTTTTTCTCAAATCTCTTGTATGTATGTATGTATGTATGTATGTACCTTACCTGAATAAACATTTATTTTTATTAATTGATATGTTTGTCCTGCACACCGCCCCCCCCCCCATCCAGTGGGCAGCAGTGGATAGGTTACAATCACTCTTAGTTACTACCTACTGTTAGCAAACTGGGGATATTTGACTAAAATTTCTGGTAGCAGATCATTTTGAATTAAATACTGACACATCGTTGGTACATTGGTTATAGATTTGTCTCTGAATTCAAGTATCTTTTCGCACTCCATCACATAGTGACGGAGGGTGTGCGAATAATTTTGTTGACACAGTTTACATTTGGTCAGGTCTACATCGGCAGATAATGAGAATTCCCAGAGATACTTGTAACCGAGTCTAAGCCGAGCAGTAGTAACATCTAGAAGTTTGCTGGTTTTATTGGATGAACCATAGATGTGTGGCAGCAGAGATCATAACATTTTCTGTCCTCGAGTGAGGTTTGGCATATATGTCGTCCAAGATCGCGAGCATCTTCTGGGCTCGATATCCCTTTAGGGATTGTTTACCATGTTTTAATTTCAATGGTTTGATTAAAGAGTATTTACTGCTAATAACCATCCGATATTTTAATTACTACTTCTATAATATATTTAAGATTATGAAAAGAAAATTAAGTTACACTACCTGTCTGTCAGTCTTCTTTTTAATTTGCTGAGACAAAAGTGTTTTAATATTCTTCAAGGACAATTATTTAGATCAAAATGTGTTATGCATTATTCACCATTAATTTACCTACAGAAAGGTTATTATGTTTTCGGGTGAATAATAATTCTCTTTCTGCGTTTAGAAGAAAACGCTCACAGAGTGGGGGACTTATTTTATTTTTCATAATAATAATAATAATAATAATAATAATAATAATAATAATAATAATAATAATAATAATAATTATATTTTAATAATAATAATAATAATAAATTATTAAATAAATAATTAATTAATAATAATAATCATAAGTAAATGATTAATTATAATTGATAATCCTTAAATGAAGAAGCATAATAGCTAATTATAACGAATAAATAGATAATTAAAGTGGATAATTAATTATGGTGACTAATAATGATTAGCAAATAACCATAAATTATTATACAGAAATAATGTTAATGGATAGCCGTTATAATGATAATGTATTAAATCAATTACAGTTAATAGTGACATCTCTAATTAGTAATTGAAAATTGAATTAATTGAATTTACAGTAATTCCAATTCTTGGTATTCTTGACTTATCACTTTGGGGGTTCCGTCGGAGCACCCCCAAAGGTAACACAAATTCGTTGCAAGATGGAACAAGTGTCCCAAACAAAATGTTTTAGCGTCTTCCCTTGGAAAGTAAAACAGTGAATACAAGGGGATCCCGGGAGGAGGGTGGGCGTTTTGTAGTGTATCAGCCGAGGAGGAGGTGGACAAGAAGTCGCCGAGTCCGCGGGCGCGCTTTAAGTACCCCGCTCGATGTGCGCGCAACTTAGTCGGTTAGACACAAACTCATGGTAATACGTTTTCTTCCCACAGAAACTTCACCGCTTTGGGAAGCAGTGTCTATTTCATCCCAGCTGTCTCAACGAACCTAATATATTTGCCTTTAGTTTGAGGTAAACATATTAGGTTCATATACATAGCAATATGTGGTTTATGCCTCCAGGTTGGAAAGTTGTGACGTCACCACCTCCTCCTCCCCCACCCACCGTAGTGATGTCATCATCCCCACAACCGTGTGACGTCACCACCTCCTCCTCCTCCCACCAACCATAGTGACGTCATCACCTCTCCACACAACCGTAGTGTCGTCACAATACTCATCCCCACACAACCATAGTGACGTCACCACCTCCTTCCCACAAACCGTAGTGACGTCACCACCTCTTCCCACTAACATCGCAGTGACATCATCACCACCTCCCCCACAACCAACATTTACTTCACCAACTCCTCGCTATCATTAACCGAGTGAGTCACCACATCTTCCAACCCACAACAGTAATGACGTCACCACCTCTTCCACCACCAACCGTAATGACGTCACCACCTCCTCCCCACCACCAACGTAATGACATCATCACCACCTCCCCCACAACCAATCATTCTTACTTCACCACCTCTTGCTATCATTAACCGTAGTGACGTC
>WNGS01132978.1:0-24898 GCA_020271785.1 Procambarus virginalis
CCACATTCGCCATTTTCCATATTTCTGGTAGGTCTCCCATCTCCAGTGACTTTACTATACACTATGTAGAGTGGCAAGCAAAGTGCCCCCACACACTCTTTCAGTACCCATGGTGAGATCCCGTCTGGACCAACAGCCTTTCTAACTCCAGATCCAGCAGGTGTCTCTTGACCCCCTCCCTCGTAATTTCGAACTTTTCCACCCGCCTGGTTTACCTCCCTTTCTCCGAGCACAGTGACCTCACCTTGTTCTATTGTGAAGACCTCCTGGAACCTCTTGTTGAGTTCTTCACACACCCTCTTGTCATTCGCTTTATACCTGTCCTCGCCTGTTCTAAGTTTCAATACCTGTTCTTTCACTGTTTTTTTCGTTCTGATGTGACTGTGGAGTAGCTTTGGTTCGGTCTTGGCTTTGTTTGCTATATCGTTTCAAAACTTTTCTCTGCTTCTCTTCTCACCCTGACGTACTCATTCCTGGTTCTCTGGTACCTCTCTCTGCTTTCTGGTGTTCTGTTATTCCGGAAGTTCCTCCACGCCCTTTTGTTCAGTTTCTTCGCTTCCATACATGCTCCATTATACCATGGATTCTTCTGTTGCTTCTCGGATTTTTCCCTTTGGGCCGGGATGAACCTGTTTACTGCCTCCTGACACTTTTGGGTAACATAGTCCATCATACCTTGTACAGACTTATCTCTGAGGTCTGTGTTCCAAAGTATTTCCCTTAGGAAACTTTTCATCTGTTTATAATTCTCCTTTCAGTATGCCAGCATTTTTTATTCCTAGTTCTTTTTTTTGAGGAGATAATTCCTAGCTCTACCCGGTACTCAAAGTTCAATACACTGTGATCACTCATTCCCAAGGCGCTTCCATCTTAACTTCCCTTATATCCCACTCATTTAGGGTATATCAAATTAAGCATTGCTGGTTCGTCTTCTCCTCTCATTCTTGTTGATTCCTTGATGTGCTGGCTTAGAAAGTTTCTTGTTGCCACGTCCAGCAGCTTAGCTCTCCATGTTTCTGGTCCTCCATGCGGGTCTCTTTCTCCCAATCTATCTTCCCATGGTTGAAGTCTCTCATAATTAGTAGTCCGATCCATTCCTGCTAGCAACAGAAGCTGCTCTTTCTGTTATGTTAATGGTGGTCATGTTGTTTCTATCATATTCCTGTCTGGGTCTTCTGTCATTTGGTGGTGGATTATATATGACTACGACTACAATTTGTTTCCCTCCAGTTGTTATGGTACCTGCTATGTAGTCACTGAAACCTTCACAACCCTGAATAACCATCTCCTCAAAATCCCAGCCTTTTCTTACCAGCAGAGCTACACCACCACCACCTCTTCCTTCCATCTTTTCTTCATAACATAATAGTCCTGTGGGAACACTGCATTTTTATCGTTTTCGTTAGCTTTGTTTCTGTGAGGGCTATTATGTCTGGGTTTTCTTCTAGTACCATTCTCCAAGCTCATTTGCTTTCTTTGTAATTCCATCTATGTTAGTGTACATTGCGTTGAGGCTCTCTTTCCTCTGTCTCTTCTCAAATCGCCTCCTTGGTGTGTAATTGCCTAAGTGTAATTACCTAAGTGTAGTTACAGGATGAGAACTACGCTCGTGTGTGTCCCGTCTCCCCAGCACTCTTTGTCATATAATGCTTTGAAATTACTGACGGTTTTGGCCTCCACCACCTTCTCACTTAACTTGTTCCAACCGTCTACTACTCTGTTTACAAAAGTGAATTTCGTATATTTCTCCGGCAGCTTTGTTTCGTTAGTTTAAATCTATGACCTCTGTTCTTGAAGTTCCGGTCTCAGGAATTCTTCCCTATCAATTTTATCGATTCCTGTTACTATTTTGAACGTAGTGATCATATCGCCTCTTTTCTTCTATCATCTACTTTTTGCATATTTAATGCCTCTAACCTCTCCTCGTAGCTCTTGTCCTTCAGTTCTGGGAGCCACATAGTGGCATGTCGTTGCACCTTTTCCAGTTTGTTGATGTGCTTCTTAAGATATGGGCACCATACAACCGCTGCATATTCCAGTTTTGGTCTAATAAAAGTCGTGAACAATTTATTTAGTATTTCTCCATCCATATTTAAAAGCAATTCTGAGGTTAGAAAGTGTAGCAGAGGCTCCTCGCACAATGTTCTTAATGTGGTACTCAGGTTACAGTTTTCTATCTAGAACCATCCCTACATCAAAAGGAATATTTGTTAGAGCGACTGGCATGGGACCCTAGAACCTCTTCAGACGGTTAAAGTGCACAATCATCACCTGGTTATGTTTGTCCTAGTGCCTTACTTTGTACTTGAGGTCCCCAACCTTTTTTTTTTATAAAAGTGACCTATCAAGAGTTCCAACTGGTGACTGCATGAACATCTTGTCCGACCTCCCAGTCTAACCACGACGCTTCCTATAAAAAACTAATTCAAGATCAACCTAGTTCGAACTGGTAACCGCGTGAACACCGGGTCCGACCTCCCATCAGGCCACTACTCTTCCTATCACTGGTTGTGTGTGTTGTTTGTTTATGGGTGTGTGTGCGTGTTTCGGTTGAGTGTGGTGTGCGTGTGTGCGTGTTAGGGGGTGTGTGTTTTGTGCGTGTGCGTGCACGTGGGTGCAAGCTTGCGTGTGTGTGTATGAGTGTGTTTGTGTTTGTGTGGGTGGGGAGATGCGTGGAAAACTGGGAGGTGGGAGGGGGCAGAGATGGTCACTTCAGTCAGTTGTCAGGTGCAGTATTGCCAGATTGGACTACAAATAGCGAATTGGGCTACTTTTGAGAGCGACCGCGCTCCCAAATTGTTAATATCGCTACTTGCTACTTTTTGGGCTAATTTAAAGCAAGATGTGCTAATTTGGGCTATTAATGTTAAGAAACTCAATTATGATTATTTAGGATCAGATGAACACAAACAAGCACTCCGCGATAGCAGCTACAGACTGACGATTTATATGCGAGCTCAGCACGCAGATTATATCCTTTCACGACCACAAAGATCACATTCACTCCAAAAAAAAATCTTCCACTTACGGGCTATTCATGCTCGTGCCACCTCTTGGTGGCTTAATCTTCATCAATCAATCACAAATAAGCAGTTACAGCCTCGCACCTGTGCCAAGAACGATTGAGGGCCACAGGGACCAGACATGACAGTCTGCTCTCAGCAAAACTTTTAAATTACTGAACAATTTGGAAGACATTAATGGAGAACACTTTTTCAAAAGGCTAGAAGATGTAAGACGAACAAGGAGCAACGGTTTCGGGCTCAACAAGTCTCACTGAATGATGGAAAATATTTGTTTTCACCTATAGAATAATAAAGTTGTGGAAACGCATACCCGCCGAAGTCGTAAATGCCAAAACAATGCTCGATAAAATCCCCAAAACAAATGGGAGGGGCCTTCGACAAGCCAGACAACCTTCTTGTCTTCGTTGAGACCACCAGAGAGAGATACCTGAATTTGCCCGAGGACAACCCTCGAGTAAATTCATGGAAACCATGGAACTACCTTCCCGACAAAGCGGTAAATAGTAATTCATTCCCTATCACCTAATGCATCTGTTTCCCTAGCAGTACATAAGCACCCGGGAGTTAGTCAACTGTTGCAGGGTTGCATCCAGGGGAGAGTCACCAGTCCGACGTTATAGGCCTTGATATGATCTAACGTACGTGACCATTAACTTCCTAAGTGTAGTGACAGGATGAGAGCGTGTGTGTGTGTGTGTGAAGTCACACAAATCATCTCAGAACTAAGTCGACTCTCATACCAGGAACGGTTGAGGGCCACAGGGCTAACAACACTGCAGAAACATGACAGGACTAATCTCATCAAAACTATTAAAATACTGAACAATTAGGAGGATATTGATCCACACCACCTCTTCTAATGGTCAGGTGTAACAAACAAGGAGCAACGGTTTCAAGCTCAACAAGCCACAATGTGGGACTGAAAACAGGAGATGCTTTCTCACTCATGAGGTTACTTCACTCATGGTACCTCTCCTACCACCCCTACTATTTTTTTCTTATATTTTTTGTTTTCACTTCTGAACACTGTAGGTAAACTTGTAAGATTTAGTTTTACTTAACATTATCTTAATTATTAGGTTTTGTTTTAAATTACATTATTTTGTGGCGCAAAAGTAAACAAAAACTAAAATTGAAAACATTAATTCACGTAAATAATCATAAGTTTCGTGATTTAATAATATTAAATGATTCGTAAAATGCAAACTAATTAATTTACTATAATTATGATAATACATATTAACTTTACCATAGTTACAGGGGATACTAGCCAAGACATATTTTTACCATTTCGGACACAAAACTAGTACGTTTCGTATACATATATATATATCATTGTTCAATATTAAAACCACAATATAATGCTAATAACAAATTAATATCTTCTATTTAACAGGCATATAGTTATCAAATGAAGTTGAGTGATGTGATGGACATATTTCGGGCTTCATAAGAACGACGCCCGCCAGTGTTAACACATCTGAAGGCCCACAAACATGGTTGAACGCACAAAACACTTGATTGTATTTACGGGCTATTCATGCCCGTGTCACCTCTTAGGTGGCTTAATCTTTAGCAATCAATCAATCACTTGACTGTGGCCAGTTTTTGAGTAGGCTCCTATTACATGTGTGATAGTTGTACTTATATATAATAATTTGTATTAAGGGTAAACGCCTAACATGTAATATTAATTAATAAAAACACGCCTATCTGCACATGTCTATTGTGAAAAAGTAAAGTTGACGTAAAAAGTATAAGTAAAGTTAAAGTTGTGTTCTTCTGCCCGAAACGCTACCCGTGTTAGTGGTTTTACAAGAATGTATAAACATCAATGCTATGTACTCTCATAAACCCATTGTACTTTCTTGTATATATATAAATAAATAAATAAAGTATTTTGGGCGCTCATGTACTTGTGCGCTAACTGGCGTTCACAAATGATCTAGTCTTCAAGGACTAGATTTAGTCAATCATAATGATAATAATGTTTATTTATTAAGGGGGAATAAATTTCTGGGCACACTGATTAATAATGGGCATCATTAATAATCGCAACAATATATTAATTCATTTTTTATAGTAGTAAAAATATAAATACGAATCAACAACGTTTCACTCAGAGATACCTGAGTTTACCCGAGTGTACCTGAACTTACCTGAGAGCCACTAACACTAGCGGCCTCGAGGAGGACAAGAAGCCAACGGCTTGTCGAAAGTCCCCCTATTTGCCTTCGTGATCATTTCCAGCTGTATTTTAAAAGTTAACAGAGTTTTGGCATTTACAGCTTCGGTGGGTAGGCGGTTCCATGGGTTAATAACTCTGTTGGGGAAAAAGCATCTCCTGTTGTCAGTCCTACATTTGTGGCTTGATGAGCTTGAAACCGTTGCTCCTTGCTTGTGTTACATCTGACCTTCTGAAGAAATTGTTCGGACCAACCCCTCATTCTTATTGGCCTTGTCTACTTCACTATTTGACTTGTTATATGATGAGTTTATTGCATACCACTCTTCCCTTTTGCATTCAATTAGCAACCATTCCATTTGGTAGTAGCTTAGTATACATAGCTTAGTTAACTTCTGTGACTCATTTAACCCATAATTAACTAAGACTATGATTATTGTTTACTTAAGAATTAAATTCACACTTCGCAAATGTGTGCAGTGTGATTGACAAATGTGTCAATCAGTCATCGGGAAGAATGTACGATTGCGAGTTACATGAAAGAAACTAAGCTATAAATAATTGTAATTAAAAATAATTGTAAATATTAATACTAAATAATATTATTTAATAAATTAGTCCCAATTCAATGCAGAGTTTTCTTCCAACCACAGAAACTTGTAAATATAAATACAAGATAATAGATAGATCGATAAATAAATAGACAACTTTCAAATATTGCACCAAGTAATGGCGAGAGGGAAAAAACTAAACAGTATACATTACATTTGAAGTTAATAATGGATGAATGGTAATAAATTTGTGTATGTTTGTATGTATACCAGACAAAGTCCATTTAATGGCAGAATTTTGCCATTTTGTGTAAAATCTTTTATATCTCATATTATTAATTATAACAGTAACCGAAAAAAGTCATAGTTTGTATATACAAGAGATGAAACAGAGAGCCATAAGCTAGATCAATGTGCTGAGTCCATAAGGAGGCCGAGCTTCCAGAAATACCTTCCTGTGATTGGCTGTTGCGGAGAATACGCAACATACTCTTTTTATGAATAAAATTTAAACTAAGAAATAGATCCTTGTGCAAAACAATAAGGTTGTTGTGAAAAAGAACAACAATTTCTCTTTTGCACCTGACAGAAATCTCCATCTAACTGAATAATTTACTCGAATAAGAGGGCAGAGCAGAGTATCATTATTTGTGTCAAGGCAACCCCCAATAACAACGTCACAAGTTAGGTAGCCAGCCCATTTTTATATAACATCTGTTATATCCTGCAATATTTAATTATCACTTTATTAACACTTTAAATAATTAACACATCACTTTTTTGGGTAAATTCAAGTTAAAGAAGAATTCCATAAGCAGGACTGGTGGGCTGAACTAAGATGATTTACTAAGTGGATGGCACCTATAGCTGATCCCTTCCTGTGATTGACTGTTGTGTGAATGTCAACAAAGAGTTTCTACCAATGATATGCCACCATTTTATTTATTATGCACCCCATACCCATCTTGTGGGCAGAGCTTGAGACTTCTTACCCGAGCACAGCAACCCGCCTTATGGGTTGCTGTTTGGCTACTTATAGTGTGTTGGAAAAATAAAACAGATGATGTCGTTAGTTGTATTTTGTAGGGTAATTTGTTTTAAGTGTAAGTTGATGTCAACAGATGGCGTACGCTGTGTCTTTTGACCACTGTTGACCAGCCAGTTGATAGTGTTCTCTTCTGCCGACAGATGGCATCAGCTGTGTCATTATTACTTCCGAATTCCCTTTAAACACTGATCTACAAATCCCATGGCTTATGATAAAGTTTCATACAATTTATGATAAGTATTAGATAACTGGAGTTCCGCAATTACTTTTATTTATCTACTGTTCAGGATATCATCATGTAATGTCTGGTTAGGATGTACTGCTCTCGACTGATGAAGATTAAGCCACCCAAGAGGTGGCACGGGCATGAATAGCCAGTAAATACTGCTCTCGTAATATTATGCAGGGGGGTGGGGGAACTATCAAGTGAAAGCGCCAAGCCATTATAGCACTCGGACGGGATGAGGATAAGGATTTGGGATGGAACGGGGGGAAAGGAATGGTGCCCAACTTCTTAGGTGGTCGGGGATTGAACGCGGACCTGTAGGAAACGAGACCGTCGCTCTACCATCCAGCCCAAGTGGTTAAGCGTAATATTATTAAAACAACAATTTATGCATATAATAATAGCATTTCACACCAAAAATACTTGGATATATTGAAATTTGGTAGTGAATTCCTATCTAGGAATCTCCTATGACTAAACTGTACTTTTTAATCATTTTTATGTACTTAAGGAGGCCTGGTCGACGACCGGGCCGCGGGGACGCTAAGCCCCGGAAGTACCTCAAGGTAACTACTTATTATTAAATCATTAAATACTTACTATAATTAAATGAATTATTTTATTTAATATTTAAATTAAATGATAAAATAATAGGTAATAATAAATTATTGTGTAGAGGGACAGGCAGCCAGTGCATATATACATGTTAAGCTTATACCAAGGTCCCACAAAGGTACCAAATTAAAGACTGTGTGCTGCCGGGGCAGGCCCAAAGGCTGCTGGCGGCCCTGGCCAGGCTAAACTTTCGCGCCCTTATAATCACCATTGTTTAATAATCTTCACAGGGAGAAAAACTGTAAATATAGGAATAGTTTATTACAACATACACGGTGAAGAAAACAGCTCGGACACTAAGGAAATAAAGCTGCCGAAAAAAACATTAAAATCCACTTCAAGTTCAAGTATGTTTATTGAGACAACAAAAAAAATACATTTCTTCTTCTTCTTGAGAATAGGTGCAGTTTGCATGAAGGGTTTACCCTCCCGATGGCTGCACCAGGACAAATGTAGGGAAACGCGTAGACGTTAAGGAGGAGAAGAAAGTCAAAAGTGTTGTATTTGGCGGGCCGTAGAGAGAGGATTGGTGACGGAAACAGAGGTGGACGTTAGAGGGAGACTCCCCGCACCGTAGGGCGGGGTGTCGAGTGCACGATTATCAGGGGCACGATCATCATGGTGTCGATCATTAGGGGCAACCCCCCACTGCGGAGATCCAACAGCAGGTGACGCAGGACGGGGGGCACAGGGAGCAACTTCGAAGCCCCCTCACAGCACCATCATCCACGGTGGGGGACGCCAGAGCACCATATTCCCCCACCTCCTCCCAAAGCACACCACGAAGGGGAGACACACTCTGAGCCCGCCGAGAACGTTTCGAGACAGGCCGCACCACACCACTACCGGCAGGCCCCACTGCAGGCACAACCACCATCTTTACATCCACATAGGTCACACCAGCACCGTCTGAAGAGTCCACAGAGGCCACATCACCCACACTGTCAAAATCATCCAGGGAAACAGCCTCAGAGCACCAACGCGCACGCTTCTGCAAAGGGACGGAAAGAGCAGAACTACAGTCGCCAACACACACAGGCATGGCAGGCACCTCTCCCTGCCGAAGCCCCCTCCAGTATAGCAGTACCCGCGTCCCCGGGAGCCGGGATCGCATCCACAGGCAGGGGCGGGACATGAACCCCCACCGGGACATCCTGCACGACATGCAGCTCAGGCGACGGCCCAACACCCACACACACACCGGCTCAACAACCCCAGGATTGTTGTTGTTGTTAAAGATTCGCTACCTGGAACAAGAAGTTTCAAGTAGCACGGGCTATGGTGAGCCCGTAGTGGAACTCCAGGAGCCACAGCAGTCACCTGATGTGTCGGACTGGCCGTAGAACTCGCCTCAACAGGGGGGAGCAGCAGACAGGTAATCAGGCGCCTCAGACACAGCACCCATTCCGTCCTCAGAACCGGCCGAACGCAACAGGGACGGAAAATCCTCCACACGAAAAACATGCACCCGACCAGTCGCTCCCACGTCGCATGCTGCAGCCAGATGATCCTCGTGACCACACCAATAACAGGTGCGCGGTTGACCCCGATACAGGCAACGGAGCGTGTAACCCAACACGTACATCGACGACGGAACACTACACTTCAGCGACATCATCAGGGTGTGGGAGCCTTCAAGCATACCAACACAGTGCCCGGCAACGACCTTGTTCCACTGTATACTTAACACCGTCCCAAATCGTTCAAAACAGGAGGTTAAAAAGTCGTCCTGAAATTCGAAGGGGGCACCATGCACCGTCACAGACGTCAAGGTAACACTGAGATTCACCACCCTAACAGAACCAGCAGTATCAGGGTGAGGGTAAACACGCCCCTCACACCGCTTGAGAAATGCTTGAAAGGCCGCCTGGAGGCGGAACTTGACCACAGCACGAATGCCCTGAAGCAGATGGATGCCCACCAGGTCCGACAGCTGCACATGTAGCACGTCCACCAAGGCGACACCAACCAACAGATGGTCCACCGGCACCGTAAATGCCAGACCAGCTGACAATGTCCTCTGCACTGGGGGGGCGAGAAGATTCCATGGCTAAGGCAAACTTCACCCTGTCAGTGGCAAACCACCACCAGCAGGACAAACCAGCAATCACCAAACGTAAACACTAGCCAGGAGCGGAGAGACCTCAGGAACGTCCTACCTGGCCGGTGGTCACCACGCAACTCCCCAAAAATACATCTCAAAGGGATAGAGTAGCTTAGGCTATTTCTACCCCCCCCCCTCTACTTCAAGTCCCTCAAGGCGTGCACAAATTCAGTGAGTACAAATACACAAATCACAATACAAGAATCCCTTTTAACATTGCAGGTTAAAATAGGAAGCACAGCATATAAGTGTTACAAGTGAGTAACAAGTTACAAGGGAAAAAGTGAGAAGGCGGTGGAGGCCAAAACCGGAATTCCACACTGATTTTAATGCAGATATGTCGTGATTATCATAATATAAAGATGTTAAGGCACGAAAACCTTTTTATTCGTTAAATTTTATAAGGCAATTAAAAGAACCTAACTCACAGCCCCTCTGTTCAAGTCCCTCAACATTCTAAACATATACTCACTCTACACATTCTCGTGTGCTATCTACATGTACAAAACCCTTGTTCCTAAATGCTAATCTTGATCTGAAACTTTTCCTTGATAGGTATGATAGAACCCATGAGTACCACACCAGAAATAAGTATCTATTTGATATCCCCAGATTTAGGCTAAAACTGTGTAAACTCTCCATGCAAATTAAAGGGGCCCAGTCTTTGGAACTCACTCCTTAATGAATTAAAAAATTGTCCAACCTCTGCCCTGTTCAAAAGTAATACCAAAAAGTACCTAATTTCATCCTCATTGTTCTTACTTTGTGCTTTAAACTTACACTATCTTGTACTTTCCCAATATTAGTAAAGACTAATTAAGTACTTAATCTTTACCAGAGTAATCATCCCTTTCAATTTATATTGTTGATGTAAACCTTATCACAATGTACTTTTTCACCTTACTGTAGTAGTAGGCATCCATCAGTCTCAGAAGGTTTTATTTAATAATTATCACTCTTCTTTCTCCTTAGTCTTGAAGGAAGCCGGCCTCGAGTATAAGGGGGCTGTGACCTTACTGTATTTGTTAGATTAAGGACCTGCCCGAAACGATATGCGTGTTAGTGGCTTTGCAAGAATGTAAAAATATCACTAATGTAATATCACCAACCCATTGTAACTTGTAATTAAAATTAATTATTATTAAATATTATTTGAATTCATGTGCTAATTATATGATAATGTGCCATCTATTTATTCATATTATTAACTTATTATCAACTCTTTTGCCTCGATTTTCGTCATAACAGTTTCTTGGAAGACGAGACCAGCAGCGAACACAAGAGAGTGCATATGAACATACGAAAGGGTTCGTATATTTATATTCTTTTAAACTTTATATAGATTTATGTTCTTTTAAACTAAAGAAATTTACATTAAAATTGGAAATATATATTTGTCTGTATCTCAGTTAAATGCATTAATTAAAAAATGGCCACAGTGGCCAAAATCACATAATACGAAATGTAAACCCAGATAAGGGGGGTTGCTAGGGCAGTTGCGAGGGACGCTACACAAGCCTTGAGCAAGCTGGTTAACGATTGAGTTCACACATTTCTTAGCAACGGTAATATTACTTAACTGTTTGTGCACATAAAATGACTAGCATTGCCGTTACAATATAGATAATATGAGGCTCTTAATGGTAGTTTATATATATATATATATATATATCATGCCCAACTCGCCTAAACACGCGAGAGTAGTTATTCAACTATAGAACACTTTCCCACCAGGAGACTCGAACCCTAGCCAGCACAGAAGCCTTCCAGCCACCAGCATGACAGGTAACGCGTTAACCCACTACACCACACTCAGACCCTTAAAAGAAATGGTAATTTTGGGGCATTTCAACACTCCAAAGATCACCACTTCCCAAGAGCACCAGAGCTAGTGAGGGGTCAAATTTACGTTTTTTCATCAAGTCCCTGTTGAATATGGGAATACACTGTGTCTATGCTTCATGCCCAACTCGCCTAAACACGCGAGAGTAGTTATTCAACTATAGAACACTTTCCCACCAGGAGACTCGAACCCTAGCCAGCACAGAAGCCTTCCAGCCACCAGCATGACAGGTAACGCGTTAACCCACTACACCACACTCAGACCCTTAAAAGAAATGGTAATTTTGGGGCATTTCAACACTCCAAAGATCACCACTTCCCAAGAGCACCAGAGCTAGTGAGGGGTCAAATTTACGTTTTTTCATCAAGTCCCTGTTGAATATGGGAATACACTGTGTCTATGCTTCATGCCCAACTCGCCTAAACACGCGAGAGTAGTTATTCAACTATAGAACACTTTCCCACCAGGAGACTCGAACCCTAGCCAGCACAGAAGCCTTCCAGCCACCAGCATGACAGGTAACGCGTTAACCCACTACACCACACTCAGACCCTTAAAAGAAATGGTAATTTTGGGGCATTTCAACACTCCAAAGATCACCACTTCCCAAGAGCACCAGAGCTAGTGAGGGGTCAAATTTACGTTTTTTCATCAAGTCCCTGTTGAATATGGGAATACACTGTGTCTATGCTTCATGCCCAACTCGCCTAAACACGCGAGAGTAGTTATTCAACTATAGAACACTTTCCCACCAGGAGACTCGAACCCTAGCCAGCACAGAAGCCTTCCAGCCACCAGCATGACAGGTAACGCGTTAACCCACTACACCACACTCAGACCCTTAAAAGAAATGGTAATTTTGGGGCATTTCAACACTCCAAAGATCACCACTTCCCAAGAGCACCAGAGCTAGTGAGGGGTCAAATTTACGTTTTTTCATCAAGTCCCTGTTGAATATGGGAATACACTGTGTCTATGCTTCATGCCCAACTCGCCTAAACACGCGAGAGTAGTTATTCAACTATAGAACACTTTCCCACCAGGAGACTCGAACCCTAGCCAGCACAGAAGCCTTCCAGCCACCAGCATGACAGGTAACGCGTTAACCCACTACACCACACTCAGACCCTTAAAAGAAATGGTAATTTTGGGGCATTTCAACACTCCAAAGATCACCACTTCCCAAGAGCACCAGAGCTAGTGAGGGGTCAAATTTACGTTTTTTCATCAAGTCCCTGTTGAATATGGGAATACACTGTGTCTATGCTTCATGCCCAACTCGCCTAAACACGCGAGAGTAGTTATTCAACTATAGAACACTTTCCCACCAGGAGACTCGAACCCTAGCCAGCACAGAAGCCTTCCAGCCACCAGCATGACAGGTAACGCGTTAACCCACTACACCACACTCAGACCCTTAAAAGAAATGGTAATTTTGGGGCATTTCAACACTCCAAAGATCACCACTTCCCAAGAGCACCAGAGCTAGTGAGGGGTCAAATTTACGTTTTTTTCATCAAGTCCCTGTTGAATATGGGAATACACTGTGTCTATGCTTCATGCCCAACTCGCCTAAACACGCGAGAGTAGTTATTCAACTATAGAACACTTTCCCACCAGGAGACTCGAACCCTAGCCAGCACAGAAGCCTTCCAGCCACCAGCATGACAATTCGTGTTAGAATTATTAATCTTACTTTTTCGGTCATATTTAATAACATATATATAAATATATATATATATATATATTATATATATATATATATATATATATATATATATATATATATAATGTCGTACCTAGTAGCCAGAACGCACTTCTCAGCCTACTATGCAAGGCCCGATTTGCCTAATAGGCCAAGTTTTCATGAATTAATAGTTTTTCGACTACCTAACCTACCTAACCTACCTACCTAACCTAACCTAACTTTTTCGGCTACCTAACCTAACCTAAGCAATAAAGATAGGTTAGGTTAGGTAGGGTTGGTTAGGTTCGGTCATATATCTACGTTAATTTTACTCCAATAAAAAAAAATTGACCTCATACGTAATGAAATGGGGAGCTTTATCATTTCATAAGAAAAAAATTAGAGAAAATATATTAATTCAGAAAACTTGGCTTATTAGGTAAATCGGGCCTTGCATAGTAGGCCAAAAGTGAGTTCTGGCTACTAGGTACGACATATATATATATATATATATATATATATATATATATATATATATATATATATATAATATATATATATATATATATATATATGTGTTATTAAATATGACCGAAAAAGTAAGATTAATAATTCTAACACGAATTTCTCGATTTTCCTTATGTTTCTTTTTTACTGGTGACGGTAAATGAAAAATCATTCTCCAAATTCATTTTTTATTTCTAGTCTGACGCGACACTTGAGAGCGTTTTGTAAAACTTATTACATTTTCAAAGACTTCAGTTTATCCACACAAACTTTATGACTGAAACAGCATTTTGGCTCTTATACCAGCATTTGGGTGAGGTGATGTAATACAATAGTGGGGTGAAAAACAAACTTTCAACAAAACATAGAACACGAACAATGAATAGTTGGGTAACAGATAGAAGTTGGGAAACAGAACTGCAGAAGGCCTATTATCCCATATTTCCTGATGTTTCTATATTGGAGCGGAGTCTTGAAGTGGGTAGAATATAGTTGTGCGTTAATTGGCTGTTGATTGCTGGTGTTGACTTCTTGATGTGTAGTGCCTCGCAGATGTCAAGCCGCCTGCTGTCGCTGTATCTATCAATGATTTCTGTGCTGTTTGCTAAGATTTCTCTGGTGATGGTTTGGTTGTGGGAAGAGAGTATATGTTCCTTAATGGAGCCCTGTTGCTTATGCATCGTTAAACGCCTGGAAAGAGATGTTGTTGTCTTGCCTATATATTGATTTTTTGGGGCTTACAGTCCCCAAGAGGACATTTGAAGGCATAGACGACGTTTGTCTCTTTTAGAGCGTTCTGCTCCGTGTCTGGAGATTTTCTCATTAGTAGGCTGGCTGTTTTTTTTTGTTTTATAGTAAATCGTTAGTTGTATCTTCTGATTTTTGTCTGTAGGGATAACATTTCTATTAACAATTCTTTCAGGACCCTTTCCTCTGTTTTATGAGCTGTGGAGAAGAAGTTCCTATAAATAGTCTAATAGGGGTATAGGTGTTGTATTAGTTGTCTCTTCAGAGGTTGCATGGCGTTTACTTTCCTTCTTATGATGTCTTCAATGAAACCATTGGAGAAGCCGTTGTTGACTAGGACCTGCCTTACCCTACAGAGTTCTTCGTCGACTTGCTTCCATTCTGAGCTGTGGCTGAGAGAACGGTCGACATAAGCGTTATCAACACTCCTCTTGTACCTATCTGGGCAGTCACTGTTGGCATTTAGGCACATTCCTATGTTTGTTTCCTTAGTGTAGACTGCAGTGTGGAAACCTCCGCTCCTTTCCATGACTGTTACCTCTAGAAATGGCAGCTTCCCATCCTTCTCCATCTCGTAAGTAAAACGCAACACAGAATTCTGCTCAAACGCCTCTTTCAGCTCCTGGAGATGTCTGACATCAGGTACCTGTGTAAAATGTCGTCAACATACCTGCAGCATATGGCCGGTTTCAAGTACAAGTCGACTAAGACTTTTTCCTCAATAGTACACATGTAGAAGTTTGCAAACAGGACGCCTAGGGGGGAACCCATGGCGACCCCATCTACTTGCTTATACATGCCCATCCGGCTATATATATATATATATATATATATATATATAGCTATATAATATATATATATTATATATATAATATATATATATATATATATATATATTATATATGTCGTACCTAGTAGCCAGAACTCACTTTTTGGCCTACTATGCAAGGCCCGATTTGCCTAATAAGCCAAGTTTTCCTGAATAATATATTTTCTCTAATTTTTTTCATATGAAAGGATAAAGCTACCCATTTCATTATGTATGAGGNAATAACTGGCGCCTTTGTTCACAAGTTTCGTATAATGAATCATTCTATAGTATTCAGTAATTTAGAGAAATCAGTCTTCGTTCAAATTGTATAATATTCATGGTTATAGTATCAAGAGTATCCTGATTGCTGGAAGAATGAGGTTAAGTCACCATCAGTGACGTCACTAGCCATGACTAGACCTCGGCGCGGAAGAATTTCAGTGACCTCAGCGGTCGCAGGTCACCAGAGGTTCCATGTCCATTATTTCTCAAAGGTTAAATAACCATTTTGTAATCGGGAATAGCTCTTCCTTAAGATGCTTGTGTAATTAACTTCAGTTAAAATAATTCAATCAATCTGGATCATTCAGTACAACAGAGGTTAGTTGTTAAACTTAAGCTTTGCTAGCAACTTAGAAACGCAGTGTAAGGATACAATGCTCTGGCCTTCTGGGTAGAGGAACAGGTGGTAAGGACTAGTGTGGGATCTGGATCTACAAGGGAAGGTGTCCACTCCACCTCTCCCAAGACCAGCAGTCGACCACTGGTCGTCTATAGAAGATAATGTTTGCTAAGAGTGTTGTTATAGGGAATAGGTCAACTCATTGCCGTTAAATGTATAAGTCAGGGAGTGCACTTATTTAGATTTTGTTTAGTTTTGAATAAATTAATTAGTTAGTAATTGGCATTCTTATTTCATTTCATGTTTTCCATTGTCTCATGTCCTTGTCACGTGGTCCCCACGAGGCCGAGTTTTCGTTGGGCCGCAAAGCCTAACAAAAAGATTAAGAGATCGGTTATTCCCTTTGATTTTAATATTTCCAAAACTGAATGTAAGATCCTAGGTTATATGTTACTAGTGGGGATCAAGCCCCAAAGTTGATTGATTAGCATGATCCATCCAGACCTCGATCATTGCTCAGTGTTACTGGTCTGGTGGTGGCAGCAAAGACGATTCTAGAATTTTGCTAGAAGTCTGTTTCCACGTCATAAGGTTGTAGAATCTTAAGTCGGTCAATCGTCTTAAGACCACGTGGCATGAGGTCGGCTAAAACTAAAAGTTTTGGGGTCCCTTGGTAGAGAGAACAAAGCTAGAATACGGGGCAGAGAGAGAAGGGGGTAGAGAACGAATAGAACCCCCCCCCCATGTTACACCTTCTTGAACTTTTGTACATTGAATAGGCTGCTCGTCCTTGCTAGAATTACTTATTTTGTGTAATCACTTTTGAAAACCACTTTTATGAATCGATCTTTGTCCTTGTTGTACCTGCCAAGCCAGAAAATATTCTGTTCTTCTCTCTCCATCTGTACCCCTTCAAGGATCTCTTTGACTGTGGCTTTGTCCATATCTCTCATCACCCCTGCACTGGCCCCTATTTGCCTCTTAATACCTACTATGACTACTGCTCTTTTCCTCTCTATCAGTCAGCTAGTGCATCTTACTGCTTCCTGAGAAGTAGCAACTTTCATGGCAATTTCGTGTACTGCAGAGACAACGTCCATGGTCCTTCTAAGTATGTCTGCAAATAAGGGTTGTATTGTAGAAGTTAATTCTGAACATACAATACCATCTTCCTGAGGGCTGGTTCATGTCTGATATTGGAGATTTTCTTTCAGGCTTTTAATCTCCTCCCTTGCCTCATTCAGCTCATCCTGCAGGTTGGCTACCTTTTCCCCCATTACCTTTAGTTCCTCCCTGATTTCTCCCAACATTTGAAAGAGTAAATCCTGAAGCGAGACATCTCCTTCTCCTGTCTCTGTGTTTCGTTTTCTCCCTACCATGTTTGTTTTCTATTCAATGTGTGTGTGTGTGTGTGTGTGTGTGTGTGTGTGTGTGTGTGTGTGTGTGTGTGTGTGTGTGGTACTCACCTAGTTGTGTTTGCAGGGGTTGAGCTCTGGCTCTTTGGTCCCACCTCTCAACCGTCAATGAACAGGTGTACAGGTTCTTGAGCCTATTGGGCTCTATCATATCTACACTTGAAACTGTGTATGGAGTCAGCCTCGATAACTTCCTAATGCGTTCCATTTGTCAACCACTCTGACACTAAAAAAGTTCTTTCTAATATCTCTGTGGCTCATTTGGGCACTCAGTTTCCACCTGTGTCCCCTTGTGAGTGTGCCCCTTGTGTAAATAGCCTGTTTTTATCTACCCTATCAATTCCCTTCAGAATTTTGAATGTGGTGATCATGTCCCCCTTAACTCTTCTGTCTTCCAGCGAAGTGAGGTTTAATTCCCGTAGTCCCTCCGCGTAGCTCATACCTCTCAGCTCGGGCACTATTCTGGTGGCAAACCTTTGAACCTTTTCCAGTATAGTGTTATCCTTGACAAGATATGGACTCCATGCTGGGGGCTGCATACTCCAGGATTGGCCTGACATATGTGGTATACAATGTTCTGAATGATTCTTTACACAAGTTTCTGAATGCCGTTCGTATGTTGGCCAGCCTGGCATATGCCGCTGATGTTATCCTCTTGATATGTGCTGCAGGAGACTGGTCTGGCGTGATATCAACCCCGAAGTCTTTTTTTTTCTCTGATTCCTGAAGAATTTCCTCTCCCAGATGATACCTTGTATCTGGCCTCCTGCTCCATACACCTATCTTCATTACATTACATTTGGTTGGGTTAAACTCTAACAACCATTTGTTCGACCATTCCTTCAGCTTGTTAGGTCTTCTTGAAGCCTCAAACAGTCCTCTTCTGTCTTAATCCTTCTCATAATTTTCGCATCGTCCGCAAACATTGAGAGAAATGAATCTATACCCTCCGGGAGATCATTTACATATATCAGAAAGAAGATAGGACCGAGTACAGAGCCCTGAGGGATTCCGCTGGTGACTTCACGCCAATCGGAGGTCTCACACCTCACCGTAACTCTCTGATTCCTATTGCTTAGGTACTCCCTTATCCACTGGAGCACCTTACCAGCTACACCTGCCTGTCTCTCCAGCTTATGTACCAGCCTCTTATGCGGTACTGTGTCAAAGGCTTTCCGACAATCCAAGAAAATGCAGTCCGCCCAACCCTCTCTTTCTTGCTAATCTTTGTCATCTGGTTGTAGAATTCTAATAAGCCAGTCATGCAAGATTTACCCTCCCTGAACCCATGTTGGCGATTTGTCACGAAGTCCCTTCTCTCCAGAAGTGTTACCAGGTTTTTTCTCACGATCTTCTCCATCACCTTGCATGGTATACAAGTCAAGGACACTGGCCTGTAGTTCAGTGCCTCTTGCCTGTCGCCCTTTTTTGGGACCACATTCGCCATTTTCCATATTTCTGGTAGGTCTCCCATCTCCAGTGACTTACTATACACTATGTAGAGTGGCAAGCAAAGTGCCTCCGCACACTCTTTCAGTACCCATGGTGAGATCCCGTCTGGACCAACAGCCTTTCTAACTTCCAGATCCAGCAGGTGTCTCTTGACCCCCTCCCTCGTAATTTCGAACTTTTCCAAGGCCGCCTGGTTTACCTCCCTTTCTCCGAGCACAGTGACCTCACCTTGTTCTATTGTGAAGACCTCCTGGAACCTCTTGTTGAGTTCTTCACACACCTCTTTGTCATTCGCTTTATACCTGTCCTCGCCTGTTCTAAGTTTCAATACCTGTTCTTTCACTGTTGTTTTCGTTCTGATGTGACTGTGGAGTAGCTTTGGTTCGGTCTTGGCTTTGTTTGCTATATCGTTTTCAAAACTTTTCTCTGCTTCTCTTCTCACCCTGACGTACTCATTCCTGGTTCTCTGGTACCTCTCTCTGCTTTCTGGTGTTCTGTTATTCCGGAAGTTCCTCCACGCCCTTTTGTTCAGTTTCTTCGCTTCCATACATGCTCCATTATACCATGGATTCTTCTGTTGCTTCTCGGATTTTTCCCTTTGGGCCGGGATGAACCTGTTTACTGCCTCCTGACACTTTTGGGTAACATAGTCCATCATACCTTGTACAGACTTATCTCTGAGGTCTGTGTTCCAAAGTATTTCCCTTAGGAAACTTTTCATCTGTTTATAATTCTCCTTTCAGTATGCCAGCATTTTTTATTCCTAGTTCTTTTTTTGAGGGAGATATTTCCTAGCTCTACCAGGTACTCAAAGTTCAATACACTGTGATCACTCATTCCCAAGGGCGCTTCCATCTTAACTTCCCTTATATCCCACTCATTTAGGGTAATATCAAATTAAGCATTGCTGGTTCGTCTTCTCCTCTCATTCTTGTTGATTCCTTGATGTGCTGGCTTAGAAAGTTTCTTGTTGCCACGTCCAGCAGCTTAGCTCTCCATGTTTCTGGTCCTCCATGCGGGTCTCTGTTCTCCCAATCTATCTTCCCATGGTTGAAGTCTCTCATAATTAGTAGTCCAGATCCATTCCTGCTAGCAACAGAAGCTGCTCTTTCTGTTATGTTAATGGTGGTCATGTTGTTTCTATCATATTCCTGTCTGGGTCTTCTGTCATTTGGTGGTGGATTATATATGACTACGACTATAATTTGTTTCCCTCCAGTTGTTATGGTACCTGCTATGTAGTCACTGAAACCTTCACAACCCTGAATAACCATCTCCTCAAAATCCCAGCCTTTTCTTACCAGCAGAGCTACACCACCACCACCTCTTCCTTCCATCTCTTTCTTCATAACATAATAGTCCTGTGGGAACACTGCATTTGTTATCGTTTTCGTTAGCTTTGTTTCTGTGAGGGCTATTATGTCTGGGTTTTCTTCTAGTACCCATTCTCCAAGCTCATTTGCTTTCTTTGTAATTCCATCTATGTTAGTGTACATTGCGTTGAGGCTCTCTTTCCTCTGTCTCTTCTCAAATCGCCTCCTTGGTGTGTAATTGCCTAAGTGTAATTACCTAAGTGTAGTTACAGGATGAGAACTACGCTCGTGGTGTCCGTCTCCCCAGCACTCTTTGTCATATAATGCTTTGAAATTACTGACGGTTTTGGCCTCCACCACCTTCTCACTTAACTTGTTCCAACCGTCTACTACTCTGTTTACAAAAGTGAATTTTCGTATATTTCTCCGGCAGCTTTGTTTCGTTAGTTTAAATCTATGACCTCTTGTTCTTGAAGTTCCGGGTCTCAGGAATTCTTCCCTATCAATTTTATCGATTCCTGTTACTATTTTGAACGTAGTGATCATATCGCCTCTTTTTCTTCTATCATCTACTTTTTGCATATTTAATGCCTCTAACCTCTCCTCGTAGCTCTTGTCCTTCAGTTCTGGGAGCCACATAGTGGCATGTCGTTGCACCTTTTCCAGTTTGTTGATGTGCTTCTTAAGATATGGGCACCATACAACCGCTGCATATTCCAGTTTTGGTCTAATAAAAGTCGTGAACAATTTATTTAGTATTTCTCCATCCATGTATTTAAAAGCAATTCTGAGGTTAGAAAGTGTAGCAGAGGCTCCTCGCACAATGTTCTTAATGTGGTACTCAGGTTACAGTTTTCTATCTAGAACCATCCCTACATCAAAAGGAAATATTTGTTAGAGCGACTGGCATGGGACCCTAGAACCTCTTCAGACGGTTAAAGTGCACAATCATCACCTGGTTATGTTTGTCCTAGTGCCTTACTTTGTACTTGAGGTCCCCAACCTTTTTTTTTTATAAAGTGACCTATCAAGAGTTCCAACTGGTGACTGCATGAACATCTTGTCCGACCTCCCAGTCTAACCACGACGCTTCCTATAAAAACTAATTCAAGATCAACCTAGTTCGAACTGGTAACCGCGTGAACACCGGGTCCAACCTCCCAGTCAGGCCACTACTTCGCATATAGTCCTGGGACCATACAGGCTTGTTCGCATTTGTGTTAATCACGTGTTGCCCCCCCCCCCAAAAAAAAAAATGTGGTGATTTGATAAAATGCTATGTCCAAGATAACCATCCAGGTGCGGCGGGGAAGGGGTTCAAATAGCTCACTAGAAGTGATGTGGTGGAGGCTGACTCCATACACAGTTTCAAGTGTAGATATGATAGAGCCAGTAGGCTCAGGAATCTGTACACCTGTTGATTGACAGTTGAGAGGCGGGACCAAAGAGCCAAAGCTCAACCCCCGCAAGCACAATTAGGTGAGTACAATTAGGTGAGTACTACTCTTCCTATCACCTGTGTGTGTGTGTGTGTGTGTGTGTGTTTATGGGTGTGTGTGCGTGTGTGCGTGTTAGGGATGTGTGTTTGTGCGTGTGCGTGCACGTGGGTGCAAGCTTGCGTGTGTGTATGAGTGTGTGTGTGTGTTTGTGGGTGGGGGAGATGCGTGGAAAACTGGGGAGGTGGGAGGGGGCAGAGATGGTCACTTCAGGTCAGGTGGTCAGGTGCAGTATTGCCAGATTGGACTACAAATAGCGAATTGGGCTACTTTTGAGAGCGACCGCGCTCCCAAATTGTTAATATCGCTACTTGCTACTTTTTGGGCTAATTTAAAGGCAAGATGTGCTAATTTGGGCTATTAATGTTAAGAAACTCAATTATGATTATTTAGGATCAGATGAAACACAAACAAGCACTCCGCGATAGCAGCTACAGACTGACGATTTATATGCGAGCTCAGCACGCAGATTATATCCTTTCACGACCACAAAGATCACATTCACTCCAAAAAAAAATCTTCCACTTACGGGCTATTCATGCTCGTGCCACCTCTTGGGTGGCTTAATCTTCATCAATCAATCACAAATAAGCAGTTACAGCCTCGCACCTGTGCCAAGAACGATTGAGGGCCACAGGGACCAGACATGACAGTCTGCTCTCAGCAAAACTTTTAAATTACTGAACAATTTGGAAGACATTAATGGAGAACACTTTTTCAAAAGGCTAGAAGATGTAAGACGAACAAGGAGCAACGGTTTCGGGCTCAACAAGTCTCACTGAATGATGGAAAATATTTGTTTTCACCTATAGAATAATAAAGTTGTGGAAACGCATACCCGCCGAAGTCGTAAATGCCAAAACAATGCTCGATAAAATCCCCAAAACAAATGGGAGGGGCCTTCGACAAGCCAGACAACCTTCTTGTCTTCGTTGAGACCACCAGAGAGAGATACCTGAATTTGCCCGAGGACAACCCTCGAGTAAATTCATGGAAACCATGGAACTACCTTCCCGACAAAGCGGTAAATAGTAATTCATTCCCTATCACCTAATGCATCTGTTCCCTAGCAGTACATAAGCACCCGGGAGTTAGTCAACTGTTGCAGGGTTGCATCCAGGGGAGAGTCACCAGTCCGACGTTATAGGCCTTGATATGATCTAACGTACGTGACCATTAACTTCCTAAGTGTAGTGACAGGATGAGAGCGTGTGTGTGTGTGTGTGAAGTCACACAAATCATCTCAGAACTAAGTCGACTCTCATACCAGGAACGGTTGAGGGCCACAGGGCTAACAACACTGCAGAAACATGACAGGACTAATCTCATCAAAACTATTAAAATACTGAACAATTAGGAGGATATTGATCCACACCACCTCTTCTAATGGTCAGGTGTAACAAACAAGGAGCAACGGTTTCAAGCTCAACAAGCCACAATGTGGGACTGAAAACAGGAGATGCTTTCTCACTCATGAGGTTACTTCACTCATGGTACCTCTCCTACCACCCCTACTATTTTTTTCTTATATTTTTTGTTTTCACTTCTGAACACTGTAGGTAAACTTGTAAGATTTAGTTTTACTTAACATTATCTTAATTATTAGGTTTTGTTTTAAATTACATTATTTTGTGGCGCAAAAGTAAACAAAAACTAAAATTGAAAACATTAATTCACGTAAATAATCATAAGTTTCGTGATTTAATAATATTAAATGATTCGTAAAATGCAAACTAATTAATTTACTATAATTATGATAATACATATTAACTTTATCATAGTTACAGGGGATACTAGCCAAGACATATTTTTACCATTTCGGACACAAAACTAGTACGTTTCGTATACATATATATATATCATTGTTCAATATTAAAACCACAATATAATGCTAGTAACAAATTAATATCTTCTATTTAACAGGCATATAGTTATCAAATGAAGTTGAGTGATGTGATGGACATATTTCGGGCTTCATAAGAACGACGCCCGCCAGTGTTAACACATCTGAAGGCCCACAAACATGGTTGAACGCACAAAACACTTGATTGTATTTACGGGCTATTCATGCCCGTGTCACCTCTTAGGTGGCTTAATCTTTAGCAATCAATCAATCACTTGACTGTGGCCAGTTTTTGAGTAGGCTCCTATTACATGTGTGATAGTTGTACTTATATATAATAATTTGTATTAAGGGTAAACGCCTAACATGTAATATTAATTAATAAAAACACGCCTATCTGCACATGTCTATTGTGAAAAAGTAAAGTTAACGTAAAAAGTATAAGTAAAGTTAAAGTTGTGTTCTTCTGCCCGAAACGCTACCCGTGTTAGTGGTTTTACAAGAATGTATAAACATCAATGCTATGTACTCTCATAAACCCATTGTACTTTCTTGTATATATATAAATAAATAAATAAAGTATTTTGGGCGCTCATGTACTTGTGCGCTAACTGGCGTTCACAAATGATCTAGTCTTCAAGGACTAGATTTAGTCAATCATAATGATAATAATGTTTATTTATTAAGGGGGAATAAATTTCTGGGCACACTGATTAATAATGGGCATCATTAATAATCGCAACAATATATTAATTCATTTTTATAGTAGTAAAAATATAAATACGAATCAACAACGTTTCACTCAGAGATACCTGAGTTTACCCGAGTGTACCTGAACTTACCTGAGAGCCACTAACACTAGCGGCCTCGAGGAGGACAAGAAGCCAACGGCTTGTCGAAAGTCCCCTATTTGCCTTCGTGATCATTTCCAGCTGTATTTTAAAAGTTAACAGAGTTTTGGCATTTACAGCTTCGGTGGGTAGGCGGTTCCATGGGTTAATAACTCTGTTGGGGAAAAAGCATCTCCTGTTGTCAGTCCTACATTTGTGGCTTGATGAGCTTGAAACCGTTGCTCCTTGCTTGTGTTACATCTGACCTTCTGAAGAAATTGTTCGGACCAACCCCTCATTCTTATTGGCCTTGTCTACTTCACTATTTGACTTGTTATATGATGAGTTTATTGCATACCACTCTTCCCTTTTGCATTCAATTAGCAACCATTCCATTTGGTAGTAGCTTAGTATACATAGCTTAGTTAACTTCTGTGACTCATTTAACCCATAATTAACTAAGACTATGATTATTGTTTACTTAAGAATTAAATTCACACTTCGCAAATGTGTGCAGTGTGATTGACAAATGTCAATCAGTCATCGGGAAGAATGTACGATTGCGAGTTACATGAAA
>WNGS01132983.1:0-13104 GCA_020271785.1 Procambarus virginalis
AATATTAATATCTTGGGCCAGGTCCACTCTTAATTTTGAAGTGGGTAAAGGAGAAGCTTACCCACACAATTGCACGATTGTCGAGAATCTTGCATTCCCTGGTCAGTTTTGTTGGGAATGGATTTTCTGGGACGAGTTAACTTTTCGTTGTCTGCTCAACAGGGATCAAGGAAGTGCAGATTGAAGTTGGGCCAGGTAGTTTATCCCATTAAAATGGTAGATCATCCACCAGTAATTGCTTCCATTAGTAAGAAACAGAAGTACAACATTCACTACCCTAAGTTGTTGTTTAAGTCTCTTCCAGACACAGATAAGAAATCATGTGGGTTACATGCCTTGTGTGAAACAATGTTGCCCACCCCATTCAGTAAATTCCTTAAAGTATCAGTGGGACGTCACATTGCACCAGGTACCATCCTTCAGGTGGCTGGGAGATGTGACAGGTTGTTGATCCCTCATCATTTGATCACAGTGCTTGATAAAGGTGCCCTTATTCCAGTTGTCAATCTCTCGCACAAAACCTATCGTTTCAGGGCAGGTGATAGGGTGTCTCAGGCTACAGTTGTAGAAAATACAGGAATTTTTCAGTATCAAAGCCAGGAGGAGATGCCAGCCACCACAGCACAATGTAGTGCACTGAATGTTACAGATAGTAGCACACAGGGGAAACACAAGACCGAGACAGGAAAAAGTAGCAATACTCAGGAAGTTGATAAGTTAATCTCGGCTCTGGATTTGCAACATGTGCAACAGTCAGATAGAAAACTTTTGAGAGGGATTTTACGTAAATTCCCTAGACTGTTTGCAACAGAAGACGATCAAATCGGGCTTCTGGATAGGATCGAACATGTGATTCCTACCGGTGATCATCCTCCTATTTACACCCGTCAATGGAGGCTTCCGGAACGGGCGAAGGAAGTAATTAGGGATGAGTGTCAGAAGATGTTGAGACAGAATGTGATAGAGCCTAGTACATCACCATGGTTGTCGCCAGTAGTGTTGGTACGTAAACCGGATGGTAGTTATAGTTTTGTGTTGACTACCGAAAGATAAATGAAATTACTAAAGGTGATGTGTATCCTTTGCCACGGATACAAGAAATTATAGATCAGTTTGGGGCAGCCAAATACTTTTCCACTCTGGATGCGAAATCTGCGTATTGGGCCATACCAGTAGCTGAGAAAGATAGAGAGAAGACCGCCTTCTCTGATGGGGTTCATACTTATCAATTCAAGCGGATGCCTTTCGGGTTAAAGACAGCGCCTTCATCATTTCAGAGGGCTATTAATTATATCCTCAGTCCAGTCTTGGGAAGGCACTCATTAGCGTACCTGGATGATGTGGTTATCTACTCTAGGACGTTCGATGAGCACTTACGAGATTTGACTGAGACGTTGTCACTATTAGATAAGGCGGGCTTCAAACTTAACGTGAGTAAGTGCACTCTGGCGTCTCAGAAATTCAAGTTTCTGGGATTCCAGGTGAGCACAGATGGTATCCGACCTGACCCCGACTCCTGTCGTGCCATTGCTGACATGCCAACACCTAAGACAGCAAAGGATGTTCGAAGGTTTCTGGGGGCAGCCGGATATTTCCGTCGCCACATAGAGGGTTTTGCAAGTACAACAGCACCGTTAACTGAGCTTACTAAGAAAAATGTTAAATTCGTTTGGAAACCTGAGCATGATAACGCTTATGCAAAATTAAAAAGTCAACTCATTACAACCCCAGTATTGGCAGTACCTGATTTTGATAAGGAGTGGGAAGTACACACTGACGCCAGTGGTATAGCTATTGGTGGGTGCTTAATGCAACGTGATAATGACAATCTTCCTCACCCTGTAGCATATTTCAGCAGGAAGGTTAAGGGTCCGGAGATCCGCTATTCTGCAACGGATAGGGAAGCTTTGGCTGTGGTAGAAAGTGTCAGGTACTTTGAACCGTATCTTTTCCAACGTCACTTTGTCATTTATACAGATCACAGAGCTTTAACTCATATTTTTAAGAAAAGAACTAAGTGCCCTCGCATGTCACGTTGGTCTCATGAACTAGCTGCTCACTCGTTCCAAATACTTTACAAGCCTGGTCCATCACATGTTGTACCAGACACATTGAGTAGAAACATTGCTACTATTAATGTAAATCTTAATATTGAAAATATTTCCAGCGAGAAAATGCGAGAATTCCAGATGAACGAACCAAGGTGGAAAGAAATTATTGAACTTTTAGAGGGAGGAAAATATCCGTCAAAGAAAAGTAATTTAGCAATTCATGATTTTGAAATGAAGGATGGGGTCTTATTTATGTAAAGGGACAGAAGGATCGTGCAGTTTTCAGCTGGTTATCCCAGAGGTGTTGAAGAAGTCAGCGTTGAAACTCGCGCATGCGTCTAAGATTGCAGGTCATCCGGGGATTTTTAAAACTCACATGAAAGCCAAGTCACTCTTTTTCTTCCCCGGTATGTTAACAGAGGTCATTAACTTCGTTAAGTCCTGTGGTCATTGTCAAAGGAGGAAAGGTACCCTTAAGGTACAAGCTCCATTGCAAGAATTCCCAGAAATTTTGGAACCTTTAGATCGGGTGGGGGCTGATCTGATTGATCTGCATCACAGTCATTCAGGAAACCGTTACGTATTGGTGTTGGTAGACCACCTTTCCAGGTACACCACACTGATTGCATTGCCTCAGAAAGATTCACGAACTGTTGCAAAGGCGTTCTTAGATAGGTTTGTCACTGTATTCGGTCCCCCTAAAGTATTAGTTTCTGACCGAGGTCAGGAATTTAATGGGAATATTTTCAGAGAAGTATGTAAAATTGTAGAAACCACTTCAGCATTCACTACGGCTTATCACCCTCAGGCTAACGGTATGACAGAACGGACGAATCGATCAGTTAAAGATATGCTTGCAATTCTTGCAGAGCATGATGTCAATTCGTGGGACGAACACCTCCCCTATGTCCAGTTTGCTCTGAACACTGCCATCCATCAGTCCATTAACACCCAACCCCTTTTGCTGTTCACAGGTCATTCATGTAATTTCCCATCAGGTCTGCTTAACAGACATAATATTGCATATGGGGAAGACTACCCATCAGAAGTTTTAAATAAGATGAAAAATGCATGGAGAATTGCAGCTAGGGCTTCCAAGACAGCACGAGATCGCTATGCTCAACATTATGACAAAAAGGTACGACCCCTTGAATTGAAAGTCGGGAGTCTTGTGTTGAGAGTTAATGAGGCGGCTCCCGCCAATCAGAGTAGGAAACTTGCACCTAGATGGCGGGGCCCTTACCGAGTAATTGAAAGAAAAGGTCCGGTTAATTTTGTTATTAAAGGTATTTTTGAAGACCAAGTTGAGAGAACAATTCATATTAATAAATTAAAACCTTATCACGCGAGGGAGGAACTAGAGCTGCCTTCAGCAAGTCTAATTCCTGACCTGTCTAATGATCCAAGTGATGAGTCAGATGATGAGGATGACCTCCTGTCAAATCTCATCAGTAGTCAAGTTCAATCTTGTCACCCTATGGTAACAAGGTCGCGAGCTGTACAGTAAGTGTAATGATCTCCCCTAGTCAGGTTTAGTAAAAGTTCATATAATCCTGTAGAGGCAATGGTGTGTAGTTACTGATGTGCATGACTCAGGTAGCATACTTGCCTTGCTCTGGGGTTTCCAACTTCCTATACCTCAGAGTAATATCCATGCTTCCGCCATTTGTTGTTGACTGTCTTTCTCAGGTCTGACGGTACACCAGTTCCAGCCTCCCAGTCACACGTGAACCAAGGATCGAGATCAGCAGGTCTGGGGATGACCCACCTGGCTGATAAGATCGGGGTCTGAGGCACGTTACATAAAGTCCTCCCCCTTGTACCCGGTAACTCGTCAATTGGTTATCCGGAAGGGGTGACTGGCGTACAGTCACCCAGCCGACACCTCACGTCACTAACGAGGTTGTCCCAGTCCAGCCATGCTGTCTTCACGGAGCAGAGTCAGTCACCATCACAACCGTGGGCTAGCTGTCTCAAGGTCACCAACCAAGTCCACCAGCCGCTAAGTCAAGACTGCGGAAAACCGGAAGTGGAAGACGAGTGGAAACGAAGAAGAACGCTAATTGCAACGACTGTAAGCTCTCTCAAAACCTGCGGTTGCGTCGTCTGTGGAAACGAAGAGGCAACACGGCGGTCCCGGGTACGAACAGCACTACCCCTACAGAGTGCTGCTGTTTCGCCAGAGGAGGTACATCCCTGTATCTCGGCCCAAGCTCAGCTGCACGAGGGGTTGCACGGAAAGGTGTACCGGCCCAGTAGTACCGGGATAACAAGTAAACGTCGGTAGATGACGTCGCCCAGGAGCTGAGGCAGGGCCCACCTGTCCTGTCACCATGCCATCCTCTTCAACGCCACTCGAACCTCACTACCAACGCGAGACATCATGACACGTCGAAGCTGTGCTCTACGGTGGCAGCCATGGTTAACAACAATCCATCATGACTGTTGGAAGCGATAAGAAGAGGTGAACCCGGGTTCCTGTTAGCGGGGTCCACCTGAGCTGACAGCCGCCAGCTGTCAGCTGTCACGCAAGCCGGTGCGGGCAGTACGAGACCCCCTGTACTGTCCGTAGTTGGCCGAGGCCGGAAATGGAACTTCCAGATGACCAGGATCTCCAAGCAACTTGAGGTAGTCGCCGGAATCTACAGCAACGAGATGTCACCAGGACCGAACGATAGAACTTTTGTATAGAAAAGTTTATATAAAATGAATTTTAAGTAATATAGTAAACTGTGTTAACTCGGAACAGTTAGTTCAACTTTCTAATTTTCCATCTGATAGTAACACCTCTGTACACCTTCGGAACGCTCTCTGGAACAGTATTAAATGTTGAAAACTAGAACTAGTGAAATAGAAAAAGAAATCTAGAAAGTGAACATCTAGAAATTGTTACTAGAAAATTACCTTGTCTCTAGAAAAGTTGTTTGAGTGAACTGTTTGAGAACCATCTAGTAGGATCTCTAGAAACGTTGATCAGTGGGGAACTTTATCTAGATTTTTCTAGATCCTAGATACTGATATTTATATATATTTTTTTAATTTTTTTTGTGGATTACTGAACAATAAGGTGTGGTACACAGTCTGAAAAATGTGTTCACCCGCTGTTGTTGTTGGTTAAGAGACATGTCTGTGGACATTGAATTTTTTTAATAAAAATATTTTTGTGTATTTTCTTTAGGTTAAGGATTTGGACACGCTGTGGTAGGCAGTTGCCACAGGTGTGGGACACGGGGTCCCTGAGAGGGAATTTCCTCTATTTTTTGATAGAATTTTTATTTTTAATGACATTGATTTTTTTAATGTTTCTATGTGATGTGTTTGATCTTTATTCCAGGTGGAATAATGGGATAGCGGAAGGCTATCGGCTGACTTTAGCTAGTTGTTAGGTTTGGATTTTCCCAGTTGTTGGTTATCAAGACAGTTATCAAGACAGATATAGGATGTTTGGTCTTCCAGGTAGTTGGAAGGGTACAGGGCTGTATCCAAGTGGACAGCCAGGATTATAGGGACGGTCTCTGTCCTTATGTTATGTATTATTTCTGTGTTTGTTGTATGTATACGTGCTGGGGCACACCTTTGGGGGTGCCATTATTTTTGTTTTGGAGGAAACATTATTTGTTTTATGTGTTTTACCATTATTAGTTAGGATTAGATAATTATTTCGTTTGTTTGAGGCAAGGGGTCAGTTATTGTTGAGTTAAATGTTGGTTGTGGAGTAATGTTCATGATAGGTCAGGGTTTTGGATAAGAAAAGTGTGTGTAAATTTCTTTACACACAAATTTCTTAATTTCCGAGGAGGGGGAGTTGTAATGATCTGGCGCGTAGATCATTGCTTCTCCCTTTCTTCTCCCTTCTCCCTCCCTTCTCCCTTCCTCCTCCCTTCTCCCTTTCTACTCTCTTTCTCCCCTTCCCCGTGGGCCAACCCATCTTTCGTCAAGGGTCATAAAGCTTGAAGCCTGCTCCCCTTGGCCTTCCCGTCTTCGGAAATTAGTCAGTGACAAATTTTAGAAACAAATACTCCAGGGCCAATAAAACTTGTGTTCTCAAATGTTGGGCAGCCAGAGAGCGCCAACCGTCTTGTGGGCGTTTCCTGTCGTACCGTGGGAACGATGTGTGAGCCTACGGGAGGAAAAACAGAACTTTCAGAAACAAGGCCTATGTCTCCAGGACTTAAGGGGCGGAGCTAGTCTGAGTTGTATGGTCTGAGAGTGACACTCTGCGCTCATTGGTTGAGTAGGAAGTCAGTCTCAGGAGTGCCTGCCATGCCATTGGCCGGTCTCTAGTTCACCCAGTTATGTTTAAATCCATTGGCCTAGGCTGGGAGAGGCGGAGTTAAATTGGGCCTAGGAGTGTGGTAGCATTTTTTGTAAGAGAGAGAAGTTAGTGTGTCTGGGGAGTTTCAACTGACCGGTGCAGGTCAACTGACCTGCAACAGCCATTCAACATCTTTTGGCAAGCTGTAATATTGAAGGTAGTGTGCTCCAAGGTTTCTTGTATATCAGTATTTAGCACCATTTGCCTCACAGTATTTAGAGTAGGCTATAATTTCTATTGTTTTAATTATACAGTTTTCAATAAATAAAATAATATTAATGTCATTTTGGTGAGTTATCTACCCCCTTTGATTATTTGACTGTGTTATCCATCCTGGTGATTCTCATGTGCTGTGTTAGAAATTCCCCTGTGTTTCTCCATCTTAGGAATTAAAGTCAATCGAGAATCTCCCGTTCAGTCCAGTAAGATTAAATTATTAATTCATTCACTTTCAATCGCTGGTCCGTTGAGCTCCCTGATTATCGAGTCCCTTCCTTCCTGGGGACCAATAATTATAGACACATTCATTCATTTGGAAGGTGGTGGCAGTTTATAAAGGTAAGAAGATTAATAATCTCTATTTCCTTGTGATATTCCTCATTTAATATTCAGCTTATATTCGTGACAGTCCAGCGAGGGGTCATACTGGTCCGTTATTAGTGTTTGCTGGTTTTTAAGTGTGGACAGGGTATTACAATAAAGATATTACGATATATTACAAGGGTGATATAACGGGTATTACAATGGTACACAGCAGCAGTAGATGTTATAGTAGAGAAACGTTACAATAATGGTATAGCAAACGTTACAAGAGTGGCGAAGGCGATCGAGCTTTATACACCCGGGCGAAGGTTGCTAGTGAGTTTTTTTTCACCCCTGCTTCCATAGTGCCTTCCCACTCCACATCTTGACGCTGAGTCGACATACCAACACCCCATGGGAGAACAACATTTTAAATCTCCTCGGCATCTTCAATATACAATAAGAGTTCTTCTAAAGATTTTGCAAAGTATAACTGCCAGTTTTCTGCCGTATCCACATGCAAGCCTTTAACCACGGAATAGTCTTTCGATTTATCGATAATGGCTTGACCGATATCATTCTTCTCAATAGGTTTCCCCAACCCATACTGACTTACTTCTTGAACTATATGTTTAACACATCTCTAACCCTGTCCATGGAGGACAGAAGAAAATGTATATATGCTGGTTAGCATGGTAAATGTGTGGCCACGTTTGTGGTACAAAATAATAATAATAAAAAAAACTGACTTGCTCAGGCTACAATGCTTGGACCTTGGTTAAGTCTACTGATGTGAATGGTTCCTGGGATGGGTCTATCTTCCCTGGTGCACCTCTTTAGATTATACAATTGCGTTCTAGCGTAAGGAGTGGCGTGGGGATACATATTTGCAATGTCCTGCGACATCCCATAGGGTGAGCATGATATACAATTTACTAAGTAAACGATGCAACACTCCCGATTGTTAAACTCCTCGTCAGTCATGAACCCATGATGAATTTCTACAGAGTTCATTTTATCTATAGAGTTCATTTTCTGTCAGCAAGATATAGATGAAATGCGCAGGTGAGTTGAGCAGCCAGTAATGAATTAAAGCGAATTCGGCACGTTTTATCCTCGCCTGTGCGCACGCGCTCGTGTCATAGTTTCCTCCTATTGACTAACCTAACTCTGAAGGTAAGTTTTATTATTATTATTATTATTTATATATTATATTATTATTATTATTATTATTATTATACCCTTATTATTATTACACCTTATTATTATTATTTGTATAATTGTAGATTATATATTCACACAGGAATGACTTTCCAGCTGTGAGATTATCTGTAATACTATGATGTTAAGCAATGCATTTGGTGATATAGCATCTATTTATCTGTTGTTTATATTGACTTTGTATCTCTCAAAAAAAATTTGCAGAAGTGTTCCTCAAGATGACTAGACTGCGACTGGTATATTCCCTTTCATCCTGTTCACCTTAGAAATTAGTCCGAGGGTGAAGTTGTGTATATCATATTCTGTCTCTGGTAAACGACATGCACCTTGGCTAGCGTTTACTGGGGAAAGAGAGAGAGAGTGTAAATTTAATCTATGTAGGTCAGATTTTTTTTATCTGTGCGATTCATACTAAACCATTATTCCTAACACCCCAGCTTTAAACTAGATAGATTACACCTTAAAGCCATTCGACAGGCCTACCTCCAATGGGCCATACAATGAATATGAAGCGAAGTGTGTCACTCCTTTCTCGAGGATAAATATTCGAGTTGCGGACTGACTTTAACCACAGATTCAAGGCTGTGTCCATCATGGACAGCGTTGGAGGGAAAACATTCCGGAGTATGGAGCGACTCCGCTGTGAACAAATGCGCGCAGACACATTTGGAGGTAGGCCTGTCGAATGGCTTCCTCCTTTTGAACTAGCAAGCAATGGATTTTATTATAAGAAATCCATCGACTTTTGTGTTTGCACCTTTTGTTACGTGCTAATAGGGGGGATGGGTGCAGAAGGACACCCCACACAGCCGTCATGAGGAAGAGTCACCCATCTGCCCCTTCATTACCGGTAGACGAACTGAGAACGTCAGCATCGCAGTGACTGACATTGCCTTCGCCTATGGAATTGATTTCACCTATTCCATCCTACAACTTGAGACTGTGAATAGAGTAATTAACACCCGTAAGAAAGCTTCGTGAATTGTTCGAGTGTGTGATCTCTCTCCGACGCAGACTCAGACTCTGTCTCTGATTAACTTTGGTTAAAAGTGTGTTGTGACGATAATCTCTTTCAAGAGAGATTGAGCCTGCTCTTCCCTTCATCATCACGTTCATTGCTACATTCAAGATACGTTTAGTAGTAGCAAAACGTTTGTCAAGGCACCCACACGCACCTGCATACCCCCCACTCCTGCACCCCCCACACTTCTCCTCACCGGCTCAGTGCGACACTTCAACGAGCTAACTACCAGTGTTGGCCTGTCTACCGTTCTGATTGGTTGGTCAAGATCACACCACTTCTGCTTCACACCACGCATGCCATCTACCCAAGTCAACGTCTAGGTCATACCAAGAGACCTTCCTCAGAATATTCTTGTGCTCGAAGCTGCGAACAACTGATATACCCCGTGTATCAAGTAGAGGTTCTTAGCTTGCGCTAATATTCCCAGCACCATTTATTAATTCTTTGTATTCCTGATAACGTAACCAGTCTCTTAATCATTTTTGTTATATGTTATTTTCACTTGTTATTTTTGCACTATTTCAATGCCAAGGAATTGTCTTTATTTAAATTTGTTTTCTAGAGTAATTAAATTTCATTGTTTATATTTTGTGTTTTGTGTATCTTCCCTTACCTACCACAGACTATCAGGCAAGCAGTCATTCTTTTTTTCGTATATGCGGCCTGGCTTTGACACCTACCATTGGAGGACTGCCGAACACCATACTCCACTACTTTACCGTCACAGTGTATACTCATTTGTGACTGTGAATAACTTGTTAATATGATTGTCATTTTATGACTGTGTGTTTTCCACCATAGCTAACTTTTCGTGTTATGTTTATAGGATGTGTGTGCATATTATTATCATTATTATTATAATTATTATTATTATTATTATTATTATTATTATTATTATTATTATCATTATTATTATTATTATTATTACTATTATTAATATTATTAATATTAATATTATTCACTGTGGATAATTGTAGGAGCTGTAGAATGGGCTGGTGAAAACTCTGGAATTCTACCATTCTTACTACCTGTCTATCGAGAGATGGTGGGGTATGTCATGTTCATAGAAAACGGTACATCCATTTGTATGTGCTGTGGCTCGGACGCGAGCAAAAGAGGCAAACAGAAAGCATACAGGACACCACCAGCTTGGAAGCAGCTAGTCATGTAATCATTTATAAGTATTAAAATCAGTAACCAATCAATGGCTTTATGTCAACCCTACAACCAGTTCTTCCTCAGCAACACAAAACACCACACTAGTGAAAAGGATGAACTGTGAACGCAGGTATTTGTTCAGCTTAAATCACAAGGAAGAAGCATGCTGTCTCGCCCTGGAGGAAGAAGAGAAGTCGTGCTGTCTGTGAGCACCATACCCGATGCTGTGTGCTAACCAATGCTGTGTGCTGACCGAAACTATGTGCTACCCAAGCTATGTGCTACCCAAGCTATGTGCTGACTGAAACTGTGTGCCGAGGAACCGATGCTGTGTACGAAACGACGCTTTAATGTTGTGTACAAAACCCAATATTTTGTATACGAAACGACGCTCTGTGCTACACAATTCTTCACGCTGTGAACTGACTGCTGTGCCAACTGCTGTACCAACTGCTAACAACTGCTGTGCCAACTGCTAACAACTGCTATGCCAACTGCTGTACCAACTGCTAACAACTGCTGACAACTGCTGTGCTGCTGTGAGTAGGAACACCACCATATGTATACAAGGCTAGGTAAGACGTCAGTGCTGCTGTATTGTACACTGCTGTGAAATTTTGCATTAAAATGCTTGTGTTCTTTGCAAAATTAAAGTAATTACAGTGAATTCTTAACTAACATATACAGTGCAGTAAGTGTTTAGTATTCTGAGGAACACTTAAGTGATAAGTTTACATTTATACAGTAAAAATGGCAAATATACCTCAGTTTCCTGCATTTGATCCTGACTGTGACCAGACAAACCTGTCACAGAGGTGGACCAAATGGCTTAAAAAGGTTTGAAAATTTGTTGATAGTTTCAGACATCAAAAGTGCTGAAAGAAAGCTTGCCTTTCTACTTCATTATGTAGTGATTGAGTTTGTGACATCTTTGATACACTGAAAGGCCTGATGGTGGTGCCAAAGATTATGATATTGCCAAAGCTAAATTAACTGAACATTTTAAACCAAGGCAAAACACTGTAATGGAAATTATGCATTTCAGGAGAGCCGAACAACTCTCTAATGAAACTGTTGATCAATACCACACACGTCTGCAGGGTTTAGCAGCCCATTGTGAGGTTGCTGATGTTGACAAGAAATCAAACAGCAGATAATTGAAAACATGCACATCTACACGTCTCCATCGAAGAGCTCTAGAACTTGTTGATGATGAAAGTTCTCTTACCAATATACTGGATATGGCTCGTCGAATGGAAGATGCTGCACGTGAGCTCGTGTCATGGAGTGCAGTGCCGACAACAGCTCTCCCACTGTTACTAACAGTGATGAGGTACTTAAAGTTCAGGGAGGACACCGTGATCAAAGAATATATCAAGGCAAACCTAACAGCAAATTGAGCCAAGAACCACATCACAACTGGAGTCATGGAACAAGACTCAAGCAGTCACAACGACCCTCATCAGAGGGTGTCAACAATAAATGTTACAGCTGTGGAGGAGACTACCCACACCAAGATAATGTTTCTCCTGCTCAAGGTAAGAAGTGCTATGAGTGTGGAAAACTAGGTCATTTTGGTGTTATTTGTCGTTCTGCACCCAAGAAACCACAGTCAATGAATAAAAGCACTGTACGACGAGGATCAGGTCATAGGGGTCGAGGTTGTAAACACAATATTGCACCTCATGTCCAGACGTTCATAATGTACAAGACAACATTTCATTACAACCAGCAGTCCAGATGACAGTGAATGTGATTACATTTATGGAGTACAATTAGTCACAGAATGGAATGATCTTCCAAACAACCTAGAGACTATAGTATATATTGCTGGTATTTGTCTCAAAGTTCTTATTGACACTGGATCAAACATTGACGCCATTGCTGAGTGCCACTATGATAAGTTTAAAAAACAGTCCCAAAGCTTGAGAACTATAATGGCAAAGCCACTGCCTATGCTTCAAAGGTAGCCTTGCCAGTGATTGGAACTTTCACTGCAGAGATTAAGTCAAAGAAGCAATGCTCCCACTACATTCCATGTTGTTAGGAATGCAAAGAGTCTCTACTCAGCTACAAGATTTCAACCAAATTGGGGCTACTTCAGCTTTCTAATGCTGTAGCAGTGGAATCTGCAAACAATGTTGATGCTATTGTTGCTGAATTTTTTGATCGATTTGAACCCATAGATTGTTCTACTGATAGCAAAGTTCACCTGCACATCAACCCAGACGTAATTCAAGTTGCTGAGGAATATGTACACTCTGTAACCTGTGATGAAGTCCCTAAGGCTCTCACTCTTGATGAAATCCGTACTGCAACCCTAGAGGACTCAACTCTGCAAGCAACAGTGGATGCATTGACTAAGAAATGGTTTCCACGCATCCCACCCTCAGGAGTTGACCGAAATGCATTCAAAGGACTTGAACGCATCCAGACAGAATTAAGTGTTACGCAACACGCGACACCGTGCTGCGAGGTACTCTATCGTCATTCCAGCTGTTCTCCAGCAACGTGCTCTGAAGCTTGCACATCAAGGACACCAAGGTCTTGTTAGGACCAAACAACTGCTACGAGAAAAGGTGTGGTTTCCTGGCATTGATCGTCAAGCAAGGATATGCATGATGCCTGTGTCCCTTGCCAAGCTGCAGTGGATACTTCAAGACCAACACCTCTACAACCTTCACCACTACCTGCTGCACCATGGACGGAAGTATCGATGAATTTCTGTGGACCGCTACCAACAGGAGAGTACTTGATGGTAGTCATTGATGATCACTCACGTTATCCAGAAGTAAAATCATCACTTCCACATC
>WNGS01132984.1:0-17983 GCA_020271785.1 Procambarus virginalis
GCAGGCGGCACCGGCACGGAACCCGACCTGCGGCCCCCCCGACGAACGGAACCGCGCGCCCTGGTACGACCCCGCCGGGAAGGAACCCCCGGTTCCCCGGAGAACCAACAACTCAGACATAGGGCAGCAAGAGGAAGAAGCCGCTGAATATAACGATTTACCGCAGAAGCCTCAAAAAGCAGAGGACAAAAGGGGAAGACAACCTAGAACAGGGCCCAAGTGGATTCCAACGAGGGGGAAGCAAGGACCGCTGACGACACGCGAAGCGCGCAGCAAAAAACCGCAGCAACGCCTCCCGCAGGATAGGCGCAAAAAGCTTCAACATGGCAGACGACGCCCGAGACGCGGAGACCAAGGCGTCAGACCCTGGAACGGCCCCAAGCGCCTCAACATCCTCCGCAAGCCAATCCGAAGATAGCTCCAGGAGGGAAAAGAAACGCAGGACCGAAGCCAAAAAGCCACGAGCGCGCAAATCCTCCGCCACAAGAGCAGCCGACAGGGAAGGAACCTGCACATGGAGCTGCACCGCACCAACATCGGCAGAAGGGCAGGAGCGAAAAGACACTCATTAAGGTGCTCAAAATCGCCCCCAAGGTAAACTGGACCACCGTCAACGCCTCACGCACCCACCAAATGTGCGGGTTCGACAGAACGAGTCCAAGCATCCAGAGAAAACAAGGGGCAGTCTGCAAGCCAGGACGTCCCGGAACCTCATAACGAACCCAGTAAGGACATGAAGATCCAAACCTGAAGCAAGACGGATCCCCTATTCTGGTTAACAACAAAAATTAACAAACGAGTGGACAGAACTCCCCAAAAGAAAAACGAGAAAAATAGCATGACGTCACACGAGCCGCGCCGCATGTCTGCGCAGCTCCCCCCTCCCGGGAGGGGGAAGGGGGAGCCCCAGACCCCCGCGCGGGGGGAAGTGACTCCTGCGTGACCCAGAGGCGTACTCCGGGTCACGCAGGAGGGAAGCTGCCAAAGCCGACCGCACCTCAGATGGAGAGATGCGAGAAGCCGAAAACCTCTGGAAAGACGGAACCGAAGAGCCCACAGGGACACGGAACCGAACCCGGGGAGGAGCAGAACCCAAGTCCAATTCAGAGGGGGGAAAGGAAAACCCCACTCCTTGCAACAGTAAGTCCCACTCAGAAGGACGGAAAATCCAGGCGGGGTCCAATGGAGCCCAAGGCCCCCAAGTCAGCTCCTCCCCAACCCCAGGAGCCTCTACACCAGGCCCCGGGGCCGAGTCGTCCTCCAAAGCCCCGGCCTCACAAGAAAAAGCCGGGGCAGCCGAAAGCTCCGGAAGAGAAGGGGCCCACTGGTCAGACCCTGGAGCAACGCCAGGAGGAACAGACTCGAATGCCTCCGTAGCCCCCCCGGACGGGGCAACCCCCGAAACTGCCCGAGTCTCGGAAACCTCTAAACCCCACCCCGACCCCGAAGCCCTCAGATGCTAGGGGGCCGGAAGTAGGGGGGAGGGGAAGAATGAACCACCAAAGGGGAAGAACAAGGGGGTGCGGGCGGAACCAAGGCCGAAGCGACCAACACCCTTAAGTCCAGGTCCTTATACACAAAGCGGGGCAGCCGCGGGACGTCCGGGGAAACAAGAGTCCGCTCGCGTTGCAATAACCTAAACCTACCTTGCAACGCACGAGCTGCCTGCACCCGAAGTGTTTCTCAGCAGACTGGGTGAATTGAGTCACAAACAAGCAACATAGCTCGCAGGACTCGGGGTCGAATGTGTCACCGACCAACAGGCAGCATGACGGAGGCAAAAACAATGAGAGTCACCCTGAGACAAGGGGACAGAGCAACCCTCAAACTCACACACAGCGAGAGGGACGCAAGGGTCTCCTCCATCGGACCCAAGAGCCCCCGCAGGGTTTTCCAGGGCCCCTAGACTGGGTCTGCTAAGGGTTATCCAGGCAGGGCACTGCTAACCGGCTACCCAAACTACCAAACAATCTGCTAAAAGCTGAACCCACAGGATGTGTCCACTCGCGAGGGCGAAGCAGGGGGTGCCACCACACAAACGACCCTAATATAAGGGGAACAAGGCAGACCCCCCTACCAGGCAAAAACAAAAAGAAAAGAAAAACCACCCAAGTGGACAACGTACCCAGAGGGAACAGAACTGGCCGCTGTTATAGGTGAAAACTAGCTACGCAGTGCCCTGCGCCCCACCAGTGCTATAACTACCACTTACCCCAAGGTAAACAAGGGAGTAAAACCCCCAAACACTCAGGGCGGCCAAACGCCAAGCAGCGAAAAGCCAACAGAGGTAGACCCAAGGTGACTTGTGGAAGGTAACCCCAAGCCCCAAGGGCGGTACTTACAGGGCACTCAGGGAAGGTGACCCTAAGCACATGCAGCCCGAGTACCTGAGAATACTACTCCCAGCTCACAAGACCACCGTAAGAGCAGCACTGAAAACAAGTCACAGCGCTGAGACAAGACTGGAGCTGGAGCCACACGACCATGCACGATCCCATCAGCCGAGGAACTGAGGTGTGGATCGCCGGCACGGGGGTCTGGGGCTCCCCCTTCCCCCTCCCGGGGAGAGGGAAGCTGCGCAGACATGCAGTGCGGCTCGTGTGATGTCATGCTAGTTTGCTCGTTTTTCTTTTGGGAGTTCTGTCCGCTCGTTTGTTATTTTTGTTGTTAACCAGAATAGGGGTTTGTTTTGTGGCGCTTACCTTTCTGGTTGCCTGTCCCGGTCGATGGCAGATATAGAATGCTCCAAATCACATGTGCATTCTATGGGCCATTGCTCCCCGTGCCTCTGTGAGGGGCCAGGTTATGGCTCGTGGTCCCCGGTAGGTTAGAACTCCACCCACATCGACTGATTCAAAAATAGTTAGAATATCCATATCAGCCATGGATAGCTCCGGGGAGCCGTAGGGGCTCCCCCCAGAAAACCCCACGCCCGAATGACAGCCCAGGGCATGTTACCAAAGACAGCTGGCTGAGCCACAAACTTGCGAACAAGAACAACGGGAGAGACCGAAGGCCGGCTAGCTGTAATAATCCTGCGGACGACCCGGGAGCCCCGCACCCGCAAAACAGGGAAGGAGGGAAACCTGATCAACCTAAAGCGTGACCCAGGACACATAAGTCGTGGCGCGCAATGAACGGTGGAGGGCCGCCACCTGACACCAAACAGGATGCACCCCCGGCCAAAACAACCAAGCATCAACAACCCAAGGACCCCCTCCGGAAAGCAACCATCTCAATCTCCGCCAAAAAGAAAGAGACTGCCGCAACGAACAACCCCATCACCATGACTTAAGGAGCATGAAACTCCTGTGCCGGAGGAGAGGAGGAAGGTCACCAATCCGACCTCCAGAGGCCAAGGCCAACAGAAAAAGAGCCTAGGAAAAACAAACTAGAACCAAAGGGGCCACAACAAACCGAGGAGAAGATAAGAGCACTTTGTCCAATGACCAGGACCGCTCAGGCGGCGCATGAGCAGGCCGGAGATGAAACAACGCCCGAGGCAGCATGCTAAACGGAGCAGAAGTAACCTCAATACCGAAAGCAAGCTGAAGCGGCTCCGCCAGCGCCGCACGACACAAGGCAACAGTACGTGGCAAATGACGGCCCCAAACCCCCCAAAAGAGAAGGACAAGACCACGCCAACAAAACACAGAACTAAAGAAGGGGCAGAAGGAAAAAGGAAGGATCGCCAAAAACCCCCCACACTGCCGCCAAGAAGAACGCAGGTGGGACACCATCAACGAAGCCACCAGACCAACAGAAAATGAGAGACCCAAATTGGAGGCAAACCAGCTCCACCATGGACCAAACGAGCCGAGAAGAGGCAGAGCCGCGTGAAAATCTCGGGTGCGACCACCGAGCAGGAAGAGCCGGAAAACCGAGCCGGCAAAGGAGGAGGCGGAACGTTTGCCAGACAAAAAAGTCCCAACACCAGCGAGCACGCCAGGAGGACTGAGACCACGCCCAGACTGAGTCCCTAGGAAAAGGAACCCGCGAGACACAGAACAAACCAACAGGCAGGGAAAGCCAGGAACCAGAAAACCAAACCAGGAAATCAGAGCCAAAAGGCACAGCAACAACTGCCAATGCAACCATGGACATCCACAAGAAAAAACTAGAAAGCCGTTTCCAAGGAGTGCCGGACCAACCGGGCTGTGGTAGGTACGTCTGCCCATGGGCCGCACCAAGCAACAGCCCTGTGGACCAACTCCCACAAGCCAAGCCCGACCATGGGCCGGGCTCGGGGAGAACTCCCAAAACTCCATGAAGCAGGCATCAAGCAGACGACAGGAAGGAAGCTGCATGACCCTGGGAGACAGAAAAACCAGAGGGGACAACACTACCACAAGCAAGACCCCTCAGAGGAAGAAGAGGGTAGATAAAGATGTCCCAGGGGACACAGGAGGAACGGATGCCCAAAGAGCAGGAGAGACCACAAATGACTAGCATCAGGAGGAGACAAATGGAAAGCAGGAGGAAGGGATGAGCTGGAGGCCAACCCCCCACACAGCGTTAAGTGGAGAGATGACAGAGCCCAACAGGCTCGGGAAGCCGCACAAAAGTCGAACAACAGGCGAGAGGAGAGACCAAAAAACACCGAACGCAACTCCAGTAAACACAACGAGACGAGCACACAAGGTAAGCCCAGAAGCCACACATATGGCAGGTGAGCAACAGAGGAGCAGGACGAAAGAGCGAAAAACACAACCCCTCAAGCACAACGAGGTGAGGAGAACCAGGGGATAACAGAGAAGCCAATGAACCTGGAAGGGCTAAGCCAGGTACTGCAAGGCAGGCAAGAAATGAGCAACCCAGAGAATTTTTTTTTTTTTTTTTTTTTTTTTTTGAGATATATACAAGAGTTGTTACATTCTTGTACAGCCACTAGTACGCGTAGCGTTTCGAGCAGGTCCCTGGAATACGATCCCCTGCCGCGAAGAATCGTTTTTTCATCCAAGTACACATTTTACTGTTACGTTAAACAGAGGCTACAGTTAAGGAATTGCGCCCAGTAAATCCTCCCCGGCCAGGATACGAACCCATGACATAGCGCTCGCGGAACGCCAGGCGAGTGTCTTACCACTACACCACGGAGACTAACACAAGCCGAACAATTAGCACAGAAAAACACACAAGACCCCAGGAGGAAAACACGCAAGGGCCAAACAAAACGCCATAACCAACCCCCAAAACTCACCCTCTGTAACAAAAACTGGATCAAAATGGCACCTCATAACATCCAGACACAGGAAAACCGTACCTCATAACAGTCACCTCCACCATCGTACCACGTAACCTGTGGAGTGGGGCCCCGTGACTAACTCAAGCATGGGTTGGACATGCGTACGAGTGGGACTGGATGGGTACAATGAGAAGCTGTCCCGCATGGGCCAAGAGACCCCCTGCAGGCACTTGTATTCTGCCGTTCCCACATTCGCACGCCAAAAACCAAGGATCAACGCCTGGCTGATAGACGCCAAAAACTCACCTGCAGAACGGAGGCACGAACGTGTCATGACACCATACATACACACAAGTCTATCCCAAGTTCTTTCCCAAGAGGCAGACAAGAGGAGCTCCAGCATATTTCAGCAATCCTAAGTATTGTAGTACAGGATGACGATAGTGAGTGGTGTCCCAGAGAACATAAAGGTATAGTGCTTTTGAAAAATAGGTGAGATAACAGGAATGTGCCAAGGGAAGTGAAAAATTGGATGAGAAAAAGTTACCCCTAGTGTTTACAGTGCAGAGAACAACATTCAAGATGGCCGCCGGCAAGAGGAAATGCACAACAGAGCTTGATTTTGCTGGATTCAGTGAAGAAAGCATTGAGATAACCAGTCTACACAACAAGTTGGTAAAATTAGATGCTATAGTGACCTCTCATGTAGAATTAATTAGTAAATTGAAAGTAAGTAATGACCATTTGAATAGCAAAGTTGTATGTCTTGAGGGTGTAGTCAAAGACCTGTGCAAGGATAAGATTCAATTGGAAACAAATTGCAAAGCCATGGAAGAAGAAAATAGACTCTTAAAAATAGCTTTGGAAGAAGTTAAAGTAAATTTAAACATAGATGACTACAATAGGTTAGGTAAGGAATTTCATCAGGAGAAACAGCTTTTGTCAGCACAGATGGAGGAAGTTACACAGGGAATAGAACAGTGCAAGAAAGATATGCAACTCACTTATGCGCAAGTGGCCAAGGAGAAGGAAAAATTGGAAGAAGCAGTAAAGGAAGCCCAACACTGCAGCAACCAGGATAAAACAAACATTAGGCTAGAAGTGAGGAAAGAATTGGCATCCAACCCGAAGTTAGTGCAAAACACAGTTGATCGAAGTAAGTCCCTGATCATTTTTGGCTGCAAAGAAAAGGAGATAACATCTAGGTCAGAAAGAGCTGTAGAAGAAGCAAAAGTAGTAGATAAAATTGTTGGCCTCGTGGAAGGTCTTACAACCATAGAGAATGTGAGCGACTACAGGAGAATAGGCCGATATGTAAAAGGGAAAGATCGACCCTTGAGGATCACCCTAAATGGTGCCAAACAGATGGAAGAAGTACTAAGGAATGCTAAAAAATTACGTAATGATGAGGATGGGAAAGTGTGGTCGTTAAGACGAGATCTTTCAAAAGAAGATAGAGAGAAGCTGAAACTGAACCTCGCCGAGGCAAAACGTTTAAATGAGAGCAGGAATGAAGAAGATATCAATTCTTTTTTCTACAAAGTGATAGGAGTAGGCAGACCAGTGAAGTGGTACATAAAGGCAAACCAACAAAATCATTAGAGAAAGGGGGAGTGAAAAATAAGAAGAGGGGGAACAAGTTCCTGAAGATTGCATACACCAACATAGATGGAGTAAGGTCAAAGATACTGGAGTTAAGTGATATAATACAGCTGCAGACACCAGACATTGTTGCACTCACGGAGACAAAACTTGAAGATGTTATTTTAAATGAGGTCATATTCCCAAGGGGCTACTCAATTTGGAGACGGGACAGAAAAATCAGGAAAGGCGGTGGCGTTGCTGTGCTGGTGAAAGAACACCTAAAGGTGAACGAAATAATGACTGCCAATCCACAAGAAGTTGACATAATAGCACTAGAGATCTGCCATGAGGATGATAAACTAATGATCATAAATGCATATAGTCCACCGCTAAGCAGCACATGGTCAAAAGAGGAGCTAGATAGTAAACGAGAAGGTCTTATAACAATAATGAGAGAGATCATAGCAAGAGCGGATAACGATAGTTCACGGCTGTTGATAGTCGGCGACTTCAACTTGAAATCCATAGACTGGGAGGCATATGAAGCTAAAACAGAAGATTTCTGGACCTGTAAATTTGTAGACCTCATCCTGGAAACATTCTTGTATCAACATGTTAAACAAGCTACGAGGATGAGGGAAGGGGACGTTCCCTCCATGCTAGATTTGATATTTACCAGGAAGGAGGAAGAAATATTTGACATTCAGTACCTTCCTCCCTTGGGTAAAAGTGACCATGTCTTTTTGGGAATAAAGTATGCAATGCGATATAATCTGGAAGAAAATATGACAGTCGATGCAATTGAAAAACCTGATTTTAGGAGAGGACATTATGGCAACCTTAGAAAAAATTTTAGTGAGTATAATTGGACAGACTTGTTGCTAGGCAAGGAAGTGAATGAGATGTATGTCAAGTTTTGTGAAATATATGATAAAGGAACAAAAAAATTTATACCAAAACAGAGAAGCAGAACTAGGAAACAAGATTGGTTCAACAGAAAGTGCGAGAGGGCCAGAGACCAAAAGTCACAAAAATGGAATCAATACAGGAAGAGGCCAAACCCCCAAACATACCAGCGATACAAAGATGCGAGAAACAACTACACGGCAGTGAGGAGAGAGGCAGAAAGAAATTTTGAAAAAGGGATTGCAGACAAATGTAAAACAGAACCAGGTCTATTCTATAAATTCATAAACAACAAATTGCAGGTAAAGGATAATATTCAGAGGTTGAAAATGGGAAATAGATTCACGGAAAACAAAAAGGAAATGTGTGAAACATTAAACGAAAAGTTCCAAAGTGTGTTTGTACAAAATGAAATCTTCAGGGAACCAGATACAATAAGAATTCCAGAGAACAACATAGAGCACATAGAGGTGTCTAGAGATGAAGTGGAAAAAATGCTCAAGGAGCTAAATAAGAACAAAGCAGTTGGTCCAGATGGAGTTTCGCCATGGGTTCTGAGAGAATGTGCACCTGAGCTCAGCATTCCTCTTCAACTGATTTTTCAGGCATCCCTGTTTACAGGAGTTGTAGCTGATGTGTGGAAAAAGGCTAACATAGTTCCAATCTACAAAAGTGGAAGCAGGGAAGACCCCCTTAACTATAGACCGGTATCATTGACAAGTGTAATAGTCAAAATATTGGAAAAAATAATTAAAACTAAATGGGTAGAACACCTGGAGAGAAATGATATAATATCAGACAGACAGTATGGTTTTCGATCGGGAAGATCCTGTGTATCGAATTTACTCAGTTTCTATGACCGAGCAACAGAGATATTACAGGAAAGAGATGGTTGGGTTGACTGCATCTATCTGGACCTAAAAAAGGCTTTCGACAGAGTTCCACATAAGAGGTTGTTCTGGAAACTGGAAAATATTGGAGGGGTGACAGGTAAGCTTCTAACATGGATGAAAATTTTTCTGACCGATAGAAAAATGAGGGCAGTGATCAGAGGCAATGTATCGGACTGGAGAAATGTCACAAGCGGAGTACCACAGGGTTCAGTTCTTGCACCAGTGATGTTTATTGTCTACATAAATGATCTACCAGTTGGTATACAGAATTATATGAACATGTTTGCTGATGATGCTAAGATAATAGGAAGGATATGAAACTTAGATGATTGTCATGCCCTTCAAGAAGACCTGGACAAAATAAGTACATGGAGCGCCACTTGGCAAATGGAATTTAATGTTAACAAATGCCATGTTATGGAATGTGGAATAGGAGAACATAGACCCCACACAACCTATATATTATGTGAGAAATCTTTAAAGAATTCTGATAAAGAAAGAGATCTGGGGGTGGTTCTAGATAGAAAACTATCACCTGAGGACCACATAAAGAATATTGTGCGAGGAGCCTAAGCCACGCTTTCTAACTTCAGAATTGCTTTTAAATACATGGATGGCGATATACTAAAGAAATTGTTCACGACTTTTGTTAGGCCAAAGCTAGAATATGCAGCGGTTGTGTGGTGCCCATATCTTAAGAAGCACATCAATAAACTGGAAAAGGTGCAAAGACATGCTACTAAGTGGCTCCCAGAACTGAAGGGCAAGAGCTATGAGGAGAGGTTAGAGGCATTAAATATGCCAAAACTAGAAGACAGAAGAAAAAGAGGTGATATGATCACTACATACAAAATAGTAACAGGAATTGATAAAATCGATAGGGAAGATTTCCCGAGACCTGGAACTTTAAGAACAAGCTGTCATAGATATAAACTACCTAAACACAGATGCCGAAGAAATATAAGAAAATTCCCTTTCGCAAACAGAGTGGTAGACGGTTGGAACAAGTTAGGGGAGAAGGTGTTGGAGGCCAAGACCTTCAGTAGTTTCAAAGCATTATATGACAAAGAGTGCTGGGAAGACGGGACACCACGAGCATAGCTCTCATCCTGTAACTACACTTAGGTAATTACACATGTGAGTATACACATGTGCACACACACACAGCATACACATGTACATGCGTAAACACACACACAGCGTACACATGTACATGCGTACACACACACACAGCGTACACATGTACATGCGTACACACACACAGCGTACTCATGTACATGCGTACACACACATACAGCGTACACATGTACATGCGTACACACACGTTTTAAAAGAAAAGTACAAGTCGCCGACCAGTGGGCAGAGAGCACCACTCCAGCCAGGCAAAGAAGGCACAAAACTGCATCAAAAGAGCCACCTCGGCAACAAAACCTCAAAGTCCCAATATGACCACAACTTGTGCCAAGACCCAAAAAGATCAGTCTGCATGCCAGGAAGACCCCAGAACTCCAGAAGGCAGAATCAGGTCACACGAGGAAACAAATGCCCCTGAACCCACAAAGGGGGCCCAAGAGGAAGAAACCTCCGGAACGAAACTAAAGAACCCAAAGGAACCCAGAATCGAACAAGGGGGAGTCCAAACCACGACATTTTCCGGCGGAGAACACCACAGAAAGGCAAAGCACAGCCCCCCAGACAGAACCCCCAGGCAAACGGTCATAACAGACCGAAAACCGAGGGACAAGGTGTGGGAGCAAGCATAACAGACAAAAAAGGAAACCCAGTGAAAAATCAACACCCAAACGTTCCCAGAGGAACAGGAAACGGGCAGAAAACACCAGAAAAGCAAAGAAATGACAACAGGAGAATAAAACCCCTGAAAAAAAGTTGAAAACTCACCGAAGAAGCTCGCTCACACACCCAGACGCATGTAAACAAACCGCAACGCCGCCCTGGTGGCCACGCCGGGAAACCGGCAGACGAAAATGGCCGCCAGACAGAGGGCTATGACCGACGCTAAAGATACGAAAACACGCCAGCAAAAGTGGGAAGCAAGCAGACTGGATGGGCGAAAAACTCAGCCCAGAAGCAGAAAACCCAGACAGGGGCAAACTGCCCCAGAACTGCTAGCAGGCATCCCCCACAACCCCGGGAACCCGCAACAGAGGCCCCAGAGCAGAGCCGTCCTCCAAGCCCTCCACCCTTAAAGAAAAGCAAGAGTCCATGGGAAAGGCAGCAAGACTGATAAGACCCAGAAGCCTTGGCAGGAGGAACAGGCTCGAAAACCTCCGTCCCCAACCCGAAAGGGGCAGCCCCCAAAAACCGCCCAAGTCTCGACCCCAACTAAACCCCGCCCCGACCCCAAAACCCGCAGACGGTCCAGAGCCGGGAACAGGGAGGGAAAGGGGCGAACAGCACCTAACCAAAATCGGGCGGCCTCGGGGCATCTGAGTGGGAAACCAACCTAGCATGTTGCAGCAACCTAACCTAGCTTGCAACACGGATGCCGCCTGTACTCTGAACAGTAATAACATCAGGAGAGTACTGGAGAACAAGCAGAGAATCTCTCACAAGACTCCGGGTCAAGGTGTCAGTGACCCAACAGGCAACATGACGGAGGTAAAAGTGGCGATTGTCACCCGGAGACAAGGGTACAGCAACCAACGATCCCATACAAGACGGGTTGGAACCCGGAAGACACATTCAATGGTCCCTCAAGCCCAGACAGGGGTTTCCAGGGCCTGTAGGCTGACTGCTACGGGAAACCCGGGCAAGGTGTTGCTAGCCGGTTAAGAAACCCAAACATAACAAGAGGGTAGAGGATAGCACTGAAAACCCCTGCGACGTGTACAATCATGGGGGCCTAGCAGAGGGCCGCCAAACACTACCAGTGGAACTATAGCCACACTAGGCAGATCCCCACCAGGCATGAAAATAAAAACAAAAGAAAAACCCCTCAAAAGTACACCGTCTCCAGAGGCAACAGGAACCAGTCGCCGCTTAGGTGGCAGGCTGTGCAACACCTTGACCCTCTAACCAGCACAATACCAATCCCTACCCAGGGCCAAACAAGGGCCCCAGCCCCAGCTGGCCCCAAGGGCGAGGCAAATGCCGAGCAGCAAGAACCTCTACGGGAATGGGTCCCGAACGCCCCAGGGAAGATAACCCTGTTACGCAAGGGCAGTACTCACAGGGCGCTTAGGGAAGTCAGCCACTAAGCGCATGCAGCCCCGGCACTGATGAGGTACTCCTGGCCACCGCACAACACAACACACGGCAGTGAATGCCACATAAGGCAAACAATGCCTAGGAAAGTGAGGCCAGAGAAGCGTCTATCCTGGTTGACATTAGCTTACGAACTGAAGCTTGGCAGCCAGCGCAGTAGGTCGGGGCTCCCCCCCTCCCCTCTCGGGGCGGGGAGGGCTGCGCGGACGATCGGCACGGCAGTAAAGTGTGATGTTTGCTTGTTTGCTTGTTTCCTTGGGATTGTAGGGAGTTTCTACCTCTGTTTGTTTTTTTGTTTTAGTTTTTTACCATGTGAGGTTTGTTTTGTTATGCCTACCTTTCTGGGTGCCTAACCCCAGTCGATGGCTGTTACGACCCTGGGTTCATCAGTGGAAACCAGAGGTCAAATTGAGCTAAATAAATGACTTTATATTATTTGACACGCTTGTCGACGTGCCTCTGTTCGTATCTTCCTTGCCAGACGTAAGACGAATCTTGTTTCTCAGAGAGCATTTAAAGACTGAGCTTGTGGTTGATTATTAATTAATAAAATAGGCATCAACTATGTTTACAAATGATTAGAAAGTATTAGTAAAGTAGATCTGAGTAAACTTGGATATAGGGCTGCTGTACGATTAGCTGAATAGTCGGCCGGCAGCGAGTCAGCCCGGGAGTTCTGGGATTGGTGGCTGAAGCGGCCTTCTCTGGCTGGCGTCGTGGTGTAAACATCTCTACTGTGTTGCTCTGCTTCCCTCTCCCCTTCCTCCTACTTCTCTCCCTTACCTTATTCTGTGTCTAGTTACCAAGCTAAGTAATGTGCTGTATTCTCGTTTTCTGGCATAAGTGTGTATTAATGTGTATAGTATTCAGTAGAAGATCCAGACAATTTCTTTATGCGGGATATCCAAACCCCTGTAAATATAACTGATATCAACACGAGCGCACTAAATTTTGAAAGAGAAATTGAAAACATGCCCATGCACTCGGCCCCAGGTCCAGACTCATGGAATTCAATATTTATAAAGAAATGCAAAGTGCCGGTAGCACAGGCACTCAGTATAGTGTGGAGGAAGAGCTTGGACACGGGGGAGATACCAGATGCACTTAAAGTAGCAGACATAGCCCCTCTACACAAGGGAGGGAGCAAAGCATTGGCAAAGAATTATAGACCAGTTGCACTAACATCGCACATAATAAAAGTATTTGAGAGAGTGATTAGGAGTCAGGTCACCAATTTCATGGAGACCAATGACCTTCAAACCCAGGCCAACATGGATTTCGAGCGGGAAGATCGTGCCTCTCATAGCTACTTGAGCACTACGATAAAGTCACTGAGGCATTAGAAGAAAAACAGAATGCTGATGTGATATACACGGACTTCGCAAAGGCATTCGATAAATGTGACCATGGCGTGATAGCACACAAAATGAAGTCAATGGGAATAACCGGTAAAGTAGGACGCTGGATACTCAGTTTTCTGTCAAACAGGACTCAGCGAGTAACGGTAAACCATATAAAATCTAGTCCAAGTGCAGTTAAAAGCTCTGTACTCAGGGTACAGTCCTTGCACCGCTGCTTTTCCTTATTTCATATCAGATATAGACAAAAATACAAGTCACAGCTTCGTATCATCCTTTGCAGACGACACAAAAATCAGCAAGAAAATTACCTCGGCTGAAGACATTGAAAAACTTCAAGCTGATATTAATAAAGTTTTCGACTGGGCATCAGAAAATAATATGATGTTTAACAGTGACAAATTCCAGGTACTCAGGTACGGTAAAAATGAGGACCTTAAACATAATACAGGGTACAAACACAATCAAATGTGCCATAGTAGGAAACAACATGTAAAGGATTTGGGAATAATGATGCTGACGACCTAACGTTTAGGGAGCATAACCAAGCAAATATTGCGACAGCCAGAAAAATGATAGGATGGATTACGAGAACTTTCAAATCCAGGGATCCCATCACAATGCTTGTACTCTCAAGTCACTTGTGCTGTCCCGTCTTGAGTACTGTTCAGTACTCACTTCCCCTTTAGAGCAGGAGAGATTGCTGAAATAGAGGGAATACAGAGAACATATACGGCACGCATAGACGCGATAAAGCACCAATTATTGGGAGCGTCTCAAAGCTCTCCAAATGTACTCACTAGAAAGAAGACGAGAGAGATATCAAATAATATACACCTGGAAGATACTGAGGGCCAGGTCCAAATCTACACAGTAAAATAACAACGTACTGGAGTGAGTCATCTTCTCGGTGAAGAGGGAGAAGGGTATGGACTTTTGTCAGAGTAGGGTCAGTTAGGATCACTTCCAGTGGCAGTAACAGAAGTCTGGAAGATGCATTTAACATGAGGAGTATCTGGAACTGTTGTATGGTGTTTTAGGGTTGTCTGGAACCTGGTGATAGTTGTGTAGGGAGTCCTCTGGAACTGGTCTGGTGTTGTGGACGTGTTTCTGGAAAACTGTTGTATGGTGGTAGGGAGATGTCTGGGAATGATTGTGATGGTGTTTAGGGAGTCTGGAGACTGTTGTCAATGGTGTGTAGGGAGTGTTGGAAAGTGTAATGGGTCTGTACGGGCGTGCTGGAAAAATCTGTTGTATGGATGTGGGATGGTGTATCTGGAATCTGTTGTAATTGTGGATGTAGGGAGGTCGAACTGTTGGTCTGGGTGTAGGAGAGTGTCTGGAAACGTATGTGATGTGTGTACGAGGAGTTTTTTCTGGAATGTCTGTTGCTGGTAGTGTCGGCTGGTCTGGCAACTGTTGGTATGGGTGTTAGGGAGTTGCTAGGAAACTGTTGTTATGGTTGTTGTAGGGAGATTGCTCTGTACTGTGTACTGTATGAGGTGTAGGGCAGTCGGTCTGTGGAAACTGTTGTTGTAGTGTGTTGTGATGTTGGACTGTTGTAGTGTGTAGGTGAGTGTTGAATCTGGTAGTTTGTAATGTAGGTAGTGATGGGAGTCGGTCTGGGAATCGTGTATTGTGCTGTGTTAGGAGCAGGAGCTGTCTGGATAGCTGTTGTATGCGTGCATGTCCAGGGACTGGTTAGGAATCGCTGTATGGTGGTCATGTGAGGGTGGGTTAAGTGTCTAGTCAACTGTTGCTGGTCAGTTAGCTGCATAGGGGGAGTGTCTGCGAACTGTTGTTAATGGTGTCTGTTAGGAGTTGTCTGGAATCTGTTTGTGTGGTGTGTAGGGAGTGTCTGGAACTGTTGGTATTGTGTGTAGGGGCGGGTAAGGTTGTGACATCTGGCATGTTTGTTTTGTGTTTTAGTGGGTTCAGGATAATGGTTGATTGGATCTGGACTGTAGTGATTTGTTGTGTGACTGTTGTATGGTGCATTTTTAGGACTCTTGGTTGTTTCTTTCAATGGTGTGTGTAGTTCGATGGATTTGTCTGCCTGCAACTGTTTTTATTGGTTTAGGATGTTTTGTCTGAACCTGTTTTGATGTACTGGCTTTGTTCAGGGTATTGTCTTGCAACCTGTCTAAATAATGGTAGTAAGTAAGGTAAAGGTCTTGCGTACACTTGCTTGCGTGGTATATGGTAGTTTGGACGTTCTTGTCTGTACTTTGTTATTTTTTCTGTGCATGAGAGGTTCTTTTACACCCGTGGATGTATTGGTTTTGTATTGGAGTGTCTAGGGAACTGCTTGTTTCTGGTGTGAGGACGTGTATGTGTAACTGTTGTTGGGTGTGTAGAGCAGATGCTGTGTGTAGCTGGTGTGGGAGGTGTGCTGCGGTCTGAAGCAGTGGTGGTGGTAGGGGAGTGTCTGGACATGTTGTATCGGTTGTGTAGGAGTTCTGGAGACCATGTGGTGGTGTGGGTAGGTGCTGTGTCTGGACACGGTGTTTGAGCCTGTGTTTTTGCTCGGTGGACTCGATCTGGGACTTGTTTGGAGGTGTGTAGGTAGTGTCGAGAAATGTTGTCCCTGGTGTGTAGGGCGTGCTTTATTGGTGGAACTGTTGAGAGGTGTCTGGGAAGGTCTGGTACGCTGTTCCGCTGTGTAGTGAATTTGATGTTACAACTGTGACGTCAGGCCTATGAAATACACGAGTACCGTAAGTGTTCCGCTGGTCGATTAATATCCACCAGAGGTGGTAAGATGACGAGGGCGGGCAAGAGTGCACGCGCGAGCTTGAATCAGCATCACTGAGCGAACTGCTGCTGGCGTGCCAATGAGAGATGAGGCCACTGTGGGTTGCTGCATGCTGGTGTGGCCTGGCTGAGTTTGGATGCTTGCTCGCTGGGAGTGCGTCTGGATGTGGGGTCGTGTGGCGTGCTGGTAGTTGGTGCGTGGATGCTGGAATGGTCGGTGCTAGGCAGGTGCACTGCAATGCTTGTGCTGGTTTTGCTCGGAGTGTGGTGATGGGGGGTGATTGGTCGGCTTCGTTGGTGGTGTTGTCATTACATCCACTCCCAAATCTTGTTCTTTGACGAGAGCTCTTCATTAGTTAACTCTCCATCTTATGTGCGTAAACACCTTCTTGCTTATTGTTTATCCCTTTCCAGACAATCGTTCGTTACCGTACACCTTGTTGGCGTAGTGGACCATTCTAATTTCAATGTTAGTTTGCGCCTCTCCTGTCATGTTTTGTCCGCAAGCGCTAATCCATGCAGACCTGCGACCTGCCTTCACTAGTGTGTTTGTCACTGCTTCACTATGCCTGTAGTGTCGTCTGTAAGCAATGAATCTGTTCGAGGAGCTCATATTCCCTCCGGGTACGGTCATGTACCGTCAATTCAGGAAGAGGTAGTGGGACCCCGGACTGACACATTTGGGAACCTCACAACTTTGTTACCTACCTGCCCTCCAACGCGAAACCTTGAACGGGGCTCACCATAAGCGCCGTGCCTACTGGGAACTGTGTTGTTCTGGTTAAGTTGACTCTAAAACAGCAACAACAGCAAACGCTTATTTTTGTAAGCGTTCTATCTTTTCTCTCGGGTAGCCGCAACCACCTTTGGGCTGGACGTTAGAGTGACGGTCTTGCTTCAAGCAGGTCTGTGTTCAATCCCGGACCGTCTAAGTGGTTCGGGCACCATTCCTTTCCCCCCGGTCCCATCCCCAAATTCCACTTATCCTGCCCCCTCTCCCAGTGCTCTATAGTAGTAATAGGTCTTTTTCTCTCTCAGTGTACACCGCACAATAGACTTCACATAACATGCGTGTACCACCTAGGTAATTTCGGCAGTTAGTGCCAAGGATGGGTAAGGAGGTCAGGTGAGTAGGGCAGGACGGGTGCTAGGCGAGGTCAGGGTGCTAGGCAGGCCAGGTGGCGTAGGCAGGTCAGGTGGTACTGGCGAAGGCCAGGGTGGTAGGCAGGTCAGCGTTGAGAGGAGGCCAGTGGTGCGGCTAGGCACAGGTCGAGCCGGGTGGTCGGCCAGACACGGGAGCGTAGACTTGGTTTGTAACTACAAATCGCTGGTAACGCGATCAACGAAGCCTGGCACGCCAACACACACAAAGGTTGTTGCCTAGGCAATTGGGCCGTAGCCTTTAAGGCAGGAAGTGGAAGGTGCGCATTCGGAGCATTTTTTCGGCCGTCGATTGGTGCCGGTGACACCTTTTGCAGCAGAGGTTGTCATGCTGGCGCTCTTCGCTCAACTCTCTCTCCTAGAGCTCGTCTCCTCCTCCTAAGCTCTCTCTTCCACTTAGCCTTGCTGGGACTCTTAAGCTCCTATCGAATCACCGGCACCCGTCTCTAACTCTCGCTTCTTCTGGCTTAGCCTCTTCTCATCTCCCCAGATGTCCTTACATCTGTCCTGTTTCTTACTTACTTACCCTTTTTGTGTCGGCTCCCTTCCCATCCACTCTAGCCCTTCCCTTCCCTGGCACCTACCCTTCCCTTCCTGTCCCTCTATCTGTATCCAACCCAATGAATGGGGGGGGCTCGGTCGCTTCTTTTTTACAGTAACTTACACGAGGCCCGGATGGTGGACGTTCGGCGCTGAGGGAATGTCGAGTTTTATCGGCACCTCAGTTGCGTCGAGCTTGGGACTTGTTGGAAGGGGAGGGAAAATTGCGGGGGGATTGGTTTCCGATGGATGAATGGACTGGGCGTAGGACGTTGAACACCGATGGAGCTCTGTTGTTTATACAGTGTGCTCTGATTGTGGCTGTGGCACCCCTGTTCTTCACTGTTTCTATTCTGTATTTTCTTCAATATCTTTTG
>WNGS01133007.1:0-25195 GCA_020271785.1 Procambarus virginalis
TAACCTAACCTAACCTATCTTAACCTAACCTAACTAACAAAACTTAATAAATAATTTATGTTCTTAATATATATATTAATAATTCTTAAATTAAACCATAGGAAACAATTTTATTGAAAATAAAGAAAATCACTCAGACTATTAGGCAAATCGGCCTTGCATAGTATGCCAAGAAGTGCGTTCTGGCTAATATATATATATATATATGTATATCGTACCTAGTAGCCAGAACGCACTTCTCGGCCTACTATGCAAGTCTCGATTGCCTAATGAAACATGGAACAATCAATCCATAAACAATCAGGATGATAGCGGACAGAGTGTATCGTGATCCGTCCTGTACTCCTCTTGACATACCAGAAAATTTCTGAGGAAACTACTCCAAGCTTGTACTAAAGAGGCACCCTTCTTGAGCCCGGATGGGCACATATAAGCAAGTAGATGGGTGTCATGTTCACAGAAAATGGTACCATCCGTTTTCTATGTGCGGCGGCTGGACGCCACTAGAGAGGTAAACAGCACACAGGACGCCTGCCAAGCTTGGGAGCTACTCTATCATGTAATCGTTTAAGTATTAAAGTCAGTAACCAGGAATGACTTTACATCAACCTTACTACCAAGACTATCTCAGCTATACACAGACACCACACTGGCGACGAGGATGAACTGGGAACGCAGGTATTTTGTTCAACAAAACACAAGGAAGGAGCATGCTGTCTCGCCCAGAGGAGGAAGGAAAGCTGTCTGTGAGCACCATACCCGATGCTGTATGCAACCCCATGCTGTGTGCTGACTGTTGCTGTGTGCTGATCGTTGCTGTGTGCTGGCCGTTGCTGTGTGCTGGCCAATGCTGTGTGCTACCCAAGCTGTGCTGAGTGTTGCTGTGAGAGAGGAATCTGCCGACGCTGTGTACGAAACGACGCTTTGATGCAGTGTACAAAACCCGATGTTTTGGTTACGAAACGACGCTCCGTGCTACAAAATTCTTCACGCTGTGAACCAACTGCTGCCTACTGCTGCCAACTGCTGCCTACTGCTGCCTACTGCTGCCACTGCTGCCAACTGCTGCCTACTGCTGCCAACTGCTGCCAATTGCTGTACCAACTGCTAACAACTGCTGTGTTGCTGTGAGTAGGAACAACACATGTACACAAGGGCTAGGTAAGAAGTCAGTTGCTGCTGTGTTGTGCACTGTTGTGAACTTTTGCATTAAAATGCTTGTGTGCTTTGCAAAATTAAAGTAATTACAGTGAATTCTTAAATAACATATACAGTGCAGTAAGTGTTATATATTCTGAGGAACATTTTAAGTGATAAGTTTAAATTTATTCAGTAAAAATGGCAAATATACCTCAGTTTCCTGCATTTGATCCTGACTGTGACCAGACAAACCTGTCACAGAGGTGGGTCAAATGGCTTAAAAGGTTTGAAAATTTGTTGATAGTTTCTGACATCAAAAGTGCTGAAAGAAAGCGTGCCTTTCTGCTTCACTATGCAGGTGATAGAGTTTGTGATATCTTTGATACACTGAAAGATACTGGTGGTGCCAAAGATTATGACACTGCCAAGGCCAAATTAACTGAGCATTTCAAACCAAGGCAAAATACTGCTATGGAAATTATGCATTTCAGGAGAGCAAAACAACTCTCTAATGAAACTGTTGATCAATACCATACACGTCTGCAGGGTTTAGCAGCCCATTGTGAGTTTGCTGATGTTGACAAAGAAATCAAACAGCAAATAATTGAAACATGCACATCTACACGTCTTCGTCGAAGAGCTCTAGAACTTGTTGATGATGAAAGTTCTCTTAACAAGATACTGGATATGGCTCGTCGAATGGAAGATGCTGCACGTGATGCTCGTGTCATGGAGTGCAGTGCCAACAACGGTTCTGCCACTGTTACTAACAGTCATGAAGTATGTAAGGTTCAGGGAGTACACCATGATCATAGAAGATATCATGCCAAACCTAACATTAAATTGAGCCGAGAACCACATCACAACTGGAGTCATGGAACAAGACTCAAGCAGTCACAACGACTCACATCAGAGGTTGTCAATAATAAATGTTACAATTGTGGAGGAGACTACCCACACCAAGATAATGTTTGTCCTGCACAAGGTAAGAAGTGCTATGAGTGTAGAAAACTAAATCATTTTGGTGCTATGTGTCGTTCCGCACTAAAGAAACCACAATCAATAAATAAAAGCAATGTACGAGGATCAAGTCATAGGAGTCGAGGTGGCAAACACAATATTGCACCTCAAATCAAGAATGTTAATAATATACAAGACAACATTTCATTACAACCAGTCTCAGATGACAGTGAATGTGATTATATTTATGGAGTACAATCAATCACAAAATGGAATGATCTTCCAAACAACCCAGAGACTATAGTATACATTGCTGGCATTTGTCTCAAAATTCTCATTGACACTGGATCAAACATTGACACCATTGCTGAGTGCCACTATGAAAAATTTAAAAAACAGTTCCCAAAGCTTGAAAACTATAATGGCAAAGCCACTGCCTATGCTTCAAAGGTAGCCTTACCAGTGATTGGAACTTTCACTGCAGAGATTAAGTCAAAGAATGCAATGCTCATTACTACATTCCATGTTGTTAGGAATGCAAAGGAGTCTTTACTCAGTTACAAGACTTCAACCAAATTGGGGCTACTTCAGCTTTCTAATGCTGTAGCAGTGGAATCTGCAAACAATGTTGATGCTATTGTTGCTGAATTTTCTGATCGGTTTAAATCCATAGGTTGTTATACTGATAGCAAGGTACATCTGCATATCAACCCAGATGTAATTCCAGTTGCCCAACCACATCGCCGACAACCATTCCATACTCGCAAGAAAGTCGATGCCGAACTGGATAGGCTGATAGAACTAGATATCATTGAACCGGTAACAGGCCCAACACCATGGGTAAGCCCAATTGTCACTCCACCAAAGCCGAAGAATCCAGATGAGATACGCATTTGTGTAGACATGCGTGTTCCCAACAAGGCAATAATGCGTGAACGCCATCCTACACCCACTGTAGATGATATGATATACCGCTTGAATGGTGCAACTGTATTCAGCAAGTTAGATTTAAACAAGGGCTATCATCAGCTTGAACTTGATGATGAGAGTCGATTCATCACAACGTTTACGACACATCGAGGTCTGTATAGGTACAAGCGCCTGAGTTTTGGTATTAACAGTGCTGCTGAAGTATTCCAGCACATCATCAGCCAGGTATTGCAAGATATACCTAATGCTGACAACATGTCTGATGACATCATTGTTTATGGCCGTACCCAAGCTGAACACGACAAAGCTCTTCGTGCAACATTGCAACGCTTACGAGAAAAGAATTTGACGCTAAGCCGAGCAAAGTGTGAGTTCAATCAACATAAAATTGAATTCTTTGGACATGTACTTAGTGACAAAGGTCTGTCTCCAGATCCTAAGAAAGTTGCAGATATCAAGAATGCTGCACCTCCTTCAACATCCACTGAAGTACATAGTTTTCTGGGAATGGCAAACTACTGTTCTCGCTTCATTCCAGATTTTGCTACCATTACGAAGCCTCTACGTGAGCTCCTGAAGAAAAATGCATCATGGTACTGGAGCGATGTCGAGCAAAATGCATTTGATGCTGTGAAAGATGCACTAGTAGAAAATGCGACTGCTGCATACTTTGATCCATCAATGGACACTGAGTTAACGGTGGATGCTAGTCCTGTTGGTTTAGGTGCTGTGTTAGCCCAACACAAACCTGGTCAACCAGATTCAAGAGTAGTAATTGCCTATGCCAGCCGTTCTCTCACAGATGTTGAGCAACGATACAGTCAGACAGAGAAGGAAGCTCTTGCTCTTGTATGGGGCTGTGAACACTTCAATGTGTATCTGCTTGGTGCACCCTTTACCACGATAGTCACTGACCACAAACCGTTGGAGACCATCTTCAATAATCCAAAGTCCAAACCACCAGCTCGCATTGAGAGATGGGCTCTTCGTCTGCAACCATACAACTTTACGGTGAAATACAAGCCAGGTGCAGGCAATCCCGCTGATTACATCAGTCGACATCCTGCCAACAGTTTCACCATCACCAAGCATCAGCAAGTTGCCGAGGAATATGTACACTCTGTAACCTGTGATGCAGTCCCTAAGGCTCTCACTCTTGATGAAATCCGTACTGCAACCCTAGAGGACCCAACTCTGCAAGCAACAGTGGATGCATTGACTAAGAAAAAGTTTCCACGCATCCCACCCTCAGGAGTTGACCAAGATGCATTCAAAGCACTTGAACGCATCCAGACAGAATTAAGTGTTACGCAACAACGCGACACCGTGCTGCGAGGTACTCGTATCGTCATTCCAGCTGTTCTCCAGCAACGTGCTCTGAAGCTTGCACATCAAGGACACCAAGGTCTTGTAAGGACCAAACAGCTGCTACGAGAAAAGGTGTGGTTTCCTGGCATTGATCGTCAAGCTAAGGACATGCATGATGCCTGTGTCCCTTGCCAAGCTGCAGTGGATACTTCAAGACCAACACCTCTACAACCTTCACCACTACCTGCTGCACCATGGATGGAAGTATCGATGGACTTCTGTGGACCGCTACCAACTGGAGAGTACTTGATGGTAGTCATTGATGATCACTCACGTTATCCAGAAGTAGAAATCATCACTTCCACATCTGCAAAGGCTGTCATCCCGAAACTCGACAAGATCTTTTCAAACTTTGGCATTCCTGAAGTTGTCAAGACGGACAATGGACCGCCATTTAATGGACAAGACTTTGTCAACTTTGCTGAGCATATTGGATTCAAACACCGCCGTGTGATGCCACTACATCCTCAAGCAAATGGAGAAGTAGAGAGATTCATGCAACCTCTCATGAAAGCTGTACGCTGTGCTCATGCCGAAGGACGATCCTGGAAACAAGCTATGTATGCTTTTCTCAGGAACTACCGTGCAACACCGCATGGAACACTGGGCAAGTCGCCTGGCGAACTTTTATTTGGACGTCCTATGAGAATCGCACTACCTGTCATGCCAGCCAAGGTAACGGATAAACGTCTCGCTCAGAAGGATGCACTAGCCAAGGGCAAAATGAAAATTGCTCATGATCAACGTGCAAAGGAACAATTCATAAAGGTTGGAGATACTGTTCTCGTTAAAAAGAAAAAAGAGGGAAAGCTAGATATGCCGTATGATACAAAACCATATAAAGTGATTAGTGTAAAAGGAACTATGGTAACAGCGAGTAATAGAGATCATAGTATAACACGTAATATGGCTTATTTCAAAGTGATTCCAACTAGTGTAGAAAATGATGAAGTGCAAAGTCGTGCAAAAGAAAAAGAAAAATGAGTTATAACTCGATAAACAATTCATCGAGGGATATTTTTGTATTTAAGGACTCTCGTCCAAAACGTCATGTTAAACGCCCTACACGATATGATGATTAATTGTGTTCCTATGTAATGCAAAGTATTTACTTGTTATGCTGAACTAAATTTAATATTGTTTGAATAATGCAGATCTCTCATTCAATATTTTGTAACTTTGTATTACAGTTTCTTTCATGTTTGTTTAACATTGCATATGTATTTTTAACATTGAAATCCTTTGTGGTAAAGATTGTTTAAATTCTTTGTGTGTTTAATTAATGTTAAATGTATGCAATATCTCTTGATATGTTAATAACTTACTTTGTGTCAATAACTTTGCTTTGTGCTACAAGCATGGTAGACATCCTGTATTCATTCTTTTTAAAGAAAAGGAGGGATGTCATGTTCACAGAAAATGGTACCATCCGTTTTCTATGTGCGGCGGCTGGACGCCACTAGAGAGGTAAACAGCACACAGGACGCCTGCCAAGCTTGGGAGCTACTCTATCATGTAATCGTTTTAGTATTAAAGTCAGTAACCAGGAATGACTTTACATCAACCTTACTACCAAGACTATCTCAGCTATACACAGACACCACAGTACCTTAGCTCGCTCCGTTAAACTCACCTGGTAGTAGCCCTTTAGTAGGTCTACCTGAGACAGGTAGCGGGCATTACCAATGACATCCAGAATGTCGTCTACCCTGGGTATTGGGTAGGCGTCCTTCACTGTGACCTGGTTCAACTTCCTATAATCCGTACACAGACGGATTTTGCCGTGAGGTTTGGGTACCAGGATGCATGGTGAGGCCCAGGGGGACTCACAGGGGGTAGCCAGTCCATGGTCCAAGAGATACTGTACCTCAGCCCGCATGACTTCCGTTTTGCTCGGGCTGATTCGGTAGAATGGTTGGCGAATCGGCTGGGTGTCAGGTAGCAGTTGGATGTCGTGCTGAGTTACAGTACACTCTTGGGGGTCATCTCGAAACAACTCTTGATATTCTCTGACGAGTTTGATTAGTGGAGCACTATTATCGTCCTGAAAATGATGTTGAAGGTTAGTAAGGATTTCCGAGTTAGAGAGCGCTGTCTCAGTGTCAGTGCTCTCGGAAGGAGAAGCAGGGAAGGTCTCACTGTGGCTGTATGGACCTGTAAATGAGGTGAAATTGGTTAACACAGTGGGAGGAACCCCATGGTAGGGCTTGAGTAAATTAATGTGGCACAGCTGGGTCTTCCGCCGCCTATCGGGGGTCTCGAGAACGTAGTTGAAGTTGTTCCGGCACTCCTTAACACGGTAGGGTCCTGAGAACCTGTTCTGTAAAGGAGAACCTGGGATAGGGAAATAGGCAAGCACTAAGTCTCCTGGTGTAAACTTCCTTACTTTACAGTGCCGGTCGTAACGAGTCTTCATCCTCTCCTGGGCTTTCTGTAGGTTGTTGCTGGCAAAGGAATGGACCCTCTCTAGAATGTGTCGGAGATTTTGGAGATACTGGGGCACACTCTGATGCTCACTGAAGGTGTCATCACGTAGAGAATCCTTGAAAGCCTTGAGAGGTGTACGGCACTTACGTCCGTAGAGCATCTCATAAGGAGATACTCCTAGTGACTCGTTGGGAAGACTTCTGAAAATACACATGATGAGATCAATTTGCCTATCCCAATCCTTTGAGGTCTCATTACAGAACTTTTTTAAGAGTGCCTTGATGGTTTGATGACTACGCTCGAGAGAACCCTGTGAAGCAGGATGATAGGGGCTGGACAGTACCTGTTTGATGTTGAACTCCTCCAGAGTCCGTTTGAAGAGATCACTGGTGAAGTTGGTACCACAGTCGCTCTGAATCTCCCTCGGAAATCCATACTGGGTGAAGATTTTCAGTAGATTCTTCACCACTGTAGCAGCTGTAATATTTTTTACTGGAACTGCTATCGGAAATCTGGTGGTAGGACACAGGATGGTTAAGATATATGCGTTGCCTGCACTGGTCCGAGGCAAAGGACCAACGCAGTCGATAATGAGCTTGTGGAACGGTTCCTCAGGCACCTGGATGGGTATCAGTGGTGCTCTGGGAATGGAAACGTTCGGTTTCCCGGCTAACTGACACACGTGGCATAATTTGACATAAGTTTTGATGTCGTTTACCATACCTGGCCAGTAGTAGTCTTGTCGAATTCCATGGTAAGTCTTGTTGAACCCATAGTGTGACAAAGCGCCGTGGGCCAGGTGTAGAATCGTGGGCCGCAGGCTGGTGGGAATCACTAGTTGTTCAACGTTTGCCCAATCGTCCTCGTCCTTCAGTTTACTGGGTCTATACCTGCGATAGAGTATTTCGTTCTCCATAAAGAACCCAGGAACACTGTCGGATTGGGTTTCAGCCTGAAAGAATAATGGTGTCAATGTAAGATCATCTCTCTGTAACTTACGGAACTCCACCGCGGTCAGGTTAGGGGGTAGTTTCGAAGGGTCCTGAGGGACAGCGGTAGCAGTAGAGTCGGCTGGCTGTGGACGTGCAGCTTGAGCACGGGTGGTCACCATAACAGGAGGAGAACCTTCATCACTCTCTTGAACCTTTACTGGGAAATGTTCAAAAATCGGGTTATCCACCACAGAGTTGCTTACCTTGGATATGTCCTTGATGATCAGGTTGTTTGGTTGTTGGTCTTCTGCCAAGTCGTTGCCCAGGAGAAGTTGCACTCCAGGCATGGGAAAAGGCTTTTCCCTGACGGCGACTTGGACTTCACCGGTCACGAAGGGACAATCCAGGTAAACTCGGGCAAGTGGATAAGGAGTTGTAGCAGTAAGGTCAGTGATGAACACAGTCTCTCCTGTGTAGGCGACGTTGGGCACAGCCGATTTCAAGACGATCGATTGTAGAGCCGCTGTGTCCCGTAGGATCTTAAGTCCGAAACGTCCCTCTGAATCTGAACCGTGGGTAGAGATAGTTCCTGGATATAGATGCTTGGTAAAGAGAGAGAGATCATTAGCATGAACACCAACATTCATTACAGGCTTACCGGACTTAGGGTGAGTAGTTTTAGACTTAGGGGGTTCGACGTTACCTTTAGATTGGGACTTACCACATTTGTCAATGGTGTGTCCATATAATCGACAATACCTGCAGTACAGTTGAGAGGTACCTTGATCTGGGCTCGCTTTCTCGTAACTGTACCAAGACTTCTTGCTGGTAGGATCTGGAGTCAGCCGGTGGATGAGGCTGTAAGTGTCAGCTGACTTCGCACACTTCACTAACTCCGTCTCTTCCTTGTCTGCTAAGTATAGGCGGACAGGAGGAGGTACACGTCTCAAAAATTCTTCAACCAGTATGAGGTTGACAAGTTCTGAAAAAGTAGAGACATGTGCTGCCTCCAGCCATTTCATGAAATATCTTTGTTTGGTGTTAGCAAATTCTAAGAAGGTGGTGGTACTTGCCTTGACGTAGTCACGAAACTTTCGTCGATAGCTTTCGGTGGAGAGAAGGTAGGCGTCCAACACAGCTTGTTTCAGGGTGGTGTAGTCGTTTTCCGAAGCCAAAGTGCTGAGTGTGACTGCTGCTCTACCTGTTAAATGTACTCTGAGAAGGGTAGCCCATTGGTCGTCAGGCCAATTAAGTTGAACAGCAAGGGTCTCAAAAGTGGTAAAGAACACATCAACCTCCGTTTCGAGGAACGGGGGCATTAACTTACTTGCATGGGAGATATTGAAACTGGGAGGAAGACTAGCTGCCGCTTGTTGGAGTTGAGCTTGGTGTGCAGCGTCCCTCGTGAGTTCTCGGTTCACGACATTTAGCTGCTTCTGCCTGTCGTTGGTCGTGTTCCCGTTGTATCTCTAGTCGCTGTTGGTATAAGGCCAACTCACGTTCTTGCTGTCCTTTGAGGAGTAGGGCCTCCCTTTCACTTTCTTCCTTCCAGGATGGCAGCTTCTTCCTTTCTGAGGCAGCTTCACGCTCTCTGATTGCAGCTTCACGCGTTGTTCTTCCTTTCTGAGGGCAGCTTCACGCTCTCTGATTGCAGCTGCTTCTTGTTGTTGCTGTAGCTCGATCTTGGCAAGTTCCAATTTGAGCTTTATCGCTCTCAAGTCATCTTTATCTGAAATAATGTACTGTTCATGAGTAGAAGAATCTATAATATCTTCCTCAGCAAGGTGATCCAGTATCATATTATTAATGGCAAATTTGTTGGCTCCATCAGGAACTTCTAAGTGATACTCATGTGCAAGAGTTAACAAATCGACCCTCTTAGCTTGACGTAAGGTCCCTATTTCTCTTTCTGGATTTGCTATGAAAGCTTGTAAGCGGAACATGGTGAAAATATAGCAAAACAAAGGAGATGAATATAGTGAGAATATGGTGAGTGTCAGAAACAGGAAACGTGGCAACTGATACCTATCCTGTGGGGAATTATTAATAATTAAAGTAAATTCAAGATGGTAAATGAATAAGGTCGCAGGAAATCTTGTACCTGGTACTCACTACGGGAGGATAAAGGCAAGAAAATCCTACTAATTAGTGAAAACTAAATTTAAAATACAAGTGAAACACTAAATGGCTTCAAAATAAATGAGGTAGTCCAAAAAATGTAGTCATACCTTGCCAAGTCACTATAGAACATAAGCAATGGTACCCACTGAAATTTAATATGGTATTTACAGAATTAGCGAACTTTGTGCTCAAAAGAAAGAACGCCAATTCCCTACCTTTTGGTAAATACCATCAGTCTGACCGACGAGTAGGGGTGCGAGTGTCAACTGGTGACGAGAACTATCGGCGAGGTCCCAATTCGCCAATAATAGTTCGTGCTAGAGGATCTAAAGCCCTCTTTTTCCTCCTAGAGTCGGATTGCAGGACTTGGGTGCTATTGACCCGGAGACAGACCACAGTACCAGGGTACCTATGTGATAATCTGTCAAAAAGTGAGAAATATTGGGGGACAAAGATGTTAAACACGGAGGATAACACGGAAGGGGGAGACGACCAATTAAGAGTATGACTGCGGCCTACAGTCACCACGTAATCCAAAGTTGTCTCACTCTCACCATATGCTATTCCCGTAATGTACAATATACACAGCACCATATAAAATAAAGAATGATTAATGTGAATAATGGAAGCAAGGGAAATAAGAGCCAAGTGTGCTTACCACAATTACCAATACCTGAGTGAAGCTCCGTGGACAGGCCCCCATTTAATAGGACTCCGTGGACAGGCCCCCATTTAATATGTGACGGTAACGAGTTGGAAATGGTGGTCGGCAGTCTTCCAACTAGCAGGTGTCAGTGCTGGGCCACATATTAATATAAAAAAAAGAAAAGAAAAAAAAGAGAGAAAAAAAGAATGACTGCGTGATTGGTAATCTGTGGTAAGGTTGGAATTACGAAAGACAATAATAAAAATTGGATTTTAATAACAATAAAAAAAACACAAATTGAAACAAATACAAAATCTTGGCTTACTGGTAAAAATAATAAACAATATAAACATGAAAATAGATTACGTTAATGGGGAGGAGAATTGACATACAAAAGTAAGTAAAATATGAATGCTGGAATATATGCACTAACTATAAACCTCTATTTGACCACACAAGGTGAGTCACTTAGGAGTTCACAGTTTGCGAGCACACAATATTCTGGCTGGCAGAAACGCAAGGGACTCCGACAATAACTGGTGAGGTCTTGTGATTGGCGGGGAGCCGGAGTGGAGTGTTGGTTGGCGGCCAATGAGGAAGCTGGATGGTCGCAAGTCGCTAGTTAGGCAGTGGAAGGGTTCGGCGCGTCGACCAGGTGCTGGAGTGGGGGGAGGAGGGAGTTGCTGGTACGTGTGGCTATCATATACGTTTAGCCACTACAAAACGTATCTTGTATATTGATGAGGACAGGAGTGATTCGCAGAAATAGCAGGCTAAATCTCTGATAAGAGATTATCGTCACAATATATATATATATATATATATATATATATATATATATATATATATATATATATATATATATATATATATATATATTATATATATATATATATATATATATATATATATATATATATATATATATACGTATATATATATTCAACTTTAGAACACTTTCCCACCAGGAGACTCGAACCCTAGCCAGCACAGAAGCCTTCCAGCAACTGGCATAACAGGTAACGCCTTAACCCACTGCACCATGCTCAGACCCTTAAAAGAGATGGTAATTTCGGGGCATTTTAACACCTCAACCACCACCTCCCAAGAGCACTAGAGCAAGTGAGGGGTCAATTTTACGTTTTTTTCATCAAGTCCCTGTTAACATGGGAAGACACTGTGTCTATGCTTAATGCCCAACTTACCTAAACACGCAAGAGAAGTTATTCAACTTTAGAACACTTTCCCACCAGGAGACTCGAACCCTAGCCAGTACAGAAGCCTTCCAGCAACTGGCATAACAGGTAACGCCTTAACCCACTGCACCACGCTCAGACCCTTAAAAGAGATGGTAATTTCAGGGCATTTCAACACCTCAACCACCACCTCCCAAGAGCACTAGAGCAAGTGCGGGGTCAAGTTTACGTTTTTTCATCAAGTCCCTGTTAACATGGGAAGACACTGTGTCTATGCTTAATGCCCAACTTGCCTAAACACACAAGAGAAGTTATTCAACTTTAGAACACTTTCCCACCAGGAGACTCGAACCCTAGCCAGCACAGAAGCCTTCCAGCAACTGGCATAACAGGTAACGCCTTAACCCACTGCACCACGCTCAGACCCTTAAAAGAGATGGTAATTTCGGGGCATTTCAACACCTCAACCACCACCTCCCAAGAGCACTAGAGCAAGTTAGGTGTTAAAATGCCCCGAAATTACCATCTCTTTTAAGGGTCTGAGCGTGGTGCAGTGGGTTAAGGCGTTACCTGTTATGCCAGTTGCTGGAAGGCTTCTGTGCTGGCTAGAGTTCGAGTCTCCTGGTGGGAAAGTGTTCTAAAGTTGAATAACTTCTCTTGCGTGTTTAGGCCATTTGGGCATTAAGCATAGACACAGTGTCTTCCCATGTTAACAGGGACTTGATGAAAAAACGTAAAATTGACCCTTCACTTGCTCTAATGCTCTTGGGAGGTGGTGGTTGAGGTGTTGAAATGCCCCGAAATTACCATCTCTTTTAAGGGTCTGAACGTGGTGCAGTGGGTTAAGGTGTTACCTGTTATGCCAGTTGCTGGAAGGCTTCTGTGCTGGCTAGGGTTCGAGTCTCCTGGTGGGAAAGTGTTCTAAAGTTGAATAACTTCTCTTGCATGTTTAGGCAAGTTGGGCATATATATATATATATATATATATATATATATATATATATATATATATATATATATATATATATATATATATATACATAATTAACAAAAATATAATATAGTTTAGTTTTAAATATACACTTAACCAGACCGCAGAGTTAGATTAGACATGTGTAATACACCTTGAATGAAAATAAAGCCTCAACCTGTATATTTAAAACAGAACTCTCTATTTCTTTTTTTACAAAATGTATATAACAATAACAATAAAAATATTACATTAATAATATATATATATATATATATATATATATATATATATATATATATATATATATATATATATATATATATATATATATATATATATATATATATAATATGGGAGGTGTCAGGGCGGGCGGACGCATGGAGGGAGGCTCTGTTGTTTACTGAGCCATACCTAGTGACATCCTGGCGCCACCGAGCCTAGCCTGCACAAGGTGCCATGTGAATATCCTGGGAAGGTGCAGGAGTGGACGGGAAGTGCCCAAAGTGGACCATCTCAACAAAAACGGATCAAAACAGGTGAATTTACAGTGTGGAATATAAGGACAGTGAGGGTCATGCCGGTGCCCTGTAGGCCTCCCACAGTGAAGGTGTGGGGGGAGGGGTGTTGTTGTGCGGTCAGGCGAGGGGTCATCCATGTGCCACCCAGTGATTATATAAATATATTTGGAAAAGAAAAACAGAAATTAGCAATCATGTTTAGTGTTAACAGAGCTCACAGTGTGTCAGACTACAAGTGTATGATTCATTCACCATTGTGCAGTGATATACAAGGAAATTGTACCATTGTTTAAATGTCACCCAGACCCCCCTCTCCCCTCAAGGCGAGCGGTGTCCGGTCAACCCCCACCCCCCTCCCCGCGCGTCGGCCTCACTGCACCACTGTACCTCCTGCCATCCCACCCCACCAACCCTGCGGCTGGGCGTCTCCCACCCACCTATTCACTGCCCACACAGTGTCGGAAACTCTGACACCATTTAATAATATTACATGCAATTGCAGATAATATTGCTGCCACTGTATCCACAAGTTAACCCATAGAAAATGTAACTTGTAGTGGAATTTTCCGTCTATAGAAAACGGGATATCATTGCCACATACTATTATAATTCACCAGCTATTGTGTTGGGAATTATTCTTAAATACATTAGTCTTTGGACTTTTACCATCATAAAAACATCTCATTTTAATTAACTTAATTATTAGTATCAAAATAGAGCAAATGTGACCCTGCTATCAATTACTGATATCTGGACAACGTAGGCCAGGAGCGTTAGTAGTAGGGAGTGGTCAGCCATTGTTGTTAAGACCAGAGTCGTGGGGCAAATAACAGCTCCTATAAATTCTCTTGGACGAAGTGTTATGAAAGATCAGAGTAGTGGTCTGCCATCAACACGCTGTCATCAATCACAAGGGAAGTGTTTTTCTGAAACCCGTTTATCTAATCATTTTTGGCCACTAATGTTAGGTAGATATTAATGGGCGAACCGGTGAGAACACGAATGATTGACTCAAAAAAGGTAATTAACCCTTAAACTGCGCAACGCGCCTGCAGGCTCACGTCTGGTTTGCGCAACGCACCTCCGGGTATTTGTATTTTTCACGTTCCATTCAAAACTCCTGCGGCTACATGGGGTTCACATCAGCTTCCTCTGGGCTCTTGTAAACAGACGCCATCTTTAAAAAAATCATGGTCCACATTCCCGGGTGTGGGAGCCTCAGTAGTGAGTGAGCAACCAAGGCTGGTGCTTGCAGCATGTGCGCACAGCACTGCTGTCCAGCGTGTGACCACAGCATTGCCTAATAATGTCAAAATATATATATAACTTGTATTATTTAGCCATGATAGTATAATAGAAGAGCCTGAGTGTGATAATGACTGGGTACAATGTTCAAATATCAGTGATTCAATGCTGTTCACGATGTTCACAGCGCTAGTCACAGCACCACAGCATTATTTCGTCCATCTAGGAATCTTCAAATGACTTCTTAGGTTCCTTTTCAAAATAAATGTGTGATCAATTATTCATTTACAGGAATTAGTGACCAGGATTGTGATAATAGCAGTATTGTGGTTAAAATTAGCATTGTGCGTAGTATTGTGGAAGGAGGAATTTTGGCGAGGGAGGGAGGGCGAGAATTGAGGTAGCCTCATTGTGTGTGTGTGTGGCAGCCACTCTTGTTTTGCTCACCATACTAGCTGGTATGGTGATAGTGGATAGTGGTTCGCTATGGGCAACACATATGTACATGGGTATATACAGTGTGAGTATATAGTGTAAGAACAGCAACACGAGAATGTTGAGAGGAGCCATTCTGGTGAGGGACGTTACGTTGTAATCGTAGCGTCGTCTGCTGTCTGCTGTGTGATATTTCATAACAGCAACAGGAGTATGTTGATAGGAGCTAAGAACATAAGAACAAAGGTAACTGTAGAAGGCCTATTGGCCCATACGAGGCAGCTCCAATTTATAACCACCCAATCCCACTCATATACTTGTCCAACCCACGCTTGAAACAATCAAGGGACCCCACCTCCACTACGTTACCTGGCAATTGGTTCCACAAATCAACAACCCTGTTACTGAACCAGTATTTACCCAAGTCTTTCCTAAATCTAAACTTATCCAATTTCTACCCATTGTTTCGTGTTCTGTCTGGTCCATACGAGGCAGCTGTTATTGGCCCATACGAGGCAGCTGCTATTGGCCCATACGAGGCAGCTGCTATTGGCCCATACGAGCTATTTTGGTGAGGAGGTGACGTTGTAATCGTAGCGTCGTCTGCTGTGTGATTTCTCATGCAGTGTATGGTGGCCACTGTACTGTTTGGACACAATACCGGCTTACTTGCATAGTTCTGGTAAATAAAACATGTAGATAGGTATATATAACATGTGTAAATAGGTTATATGGCGAGTAAGATGTTGGAGTGAGGGAGACTGGCTAGGTGTGGCTGCTCTCACTCGAGGTGTTCTGAATGTGTTGATGGTGAATGTATAGAGTGTGTGACAGTGTATAGTGTGTAAATAGATTGTATATATACATAAATTAACATGATACATAGTAAATATGTGCAGCAATGCAGCATATATGTGTATACAAGTGTCATGCACGTAACACAGTGTTTTCGGACAGTACGGACGTTTTACTGTCATAATATTGTGTACATGTTCATTATACATAGGATTAGCACGCAAAAACAAATAAAATGTATTTGGAACTGTGCGAAAAAAAATGAACGAAAATATATTCGCGGCAACTCGCGCGCCCCGCCCCGGGCGCCCTACTGGCCCCGGGACAGTACATCACGGGCGAACAGGGAATGATGACGTCATGCCCCAACTTACGGACCCCATAGCAGCCAAAGTAAGAACAATTTCGATTTTTTTTCTACATACCCATACTGAGGAAAGGGTTTCTGACACTTTAAAAGGAAAAAAAAATCCAGAGAATTTATTTCCTGCGCACTGCGGTGTCATAGCGAGGTAACACAGTTAATATTATTAAGAATAGAGTAATCTTTTGGTACGGTGAAAAGTCACTGTGAGTGCAGTGTGAATAAGATATTGATCGTGAGGCCAGTGAAATCATAAGTATGCCATGTGAATGTTGAATACAGTGTTTTGCGAAAAAGTTAAATAAACGGGGATCGTGATAGAATTAGAAAACAAGTACTAGTCTGTTCTCACGATCGCGAGGGTCCCGGTCAGCTGACATCTGACAGGTGACGCGTGGCGCTGCCGGTGTTGCCATATCGGTGCGCTCCAGATTATTCTGCTATGAATTGAGCAGTTGTCATATATTATTCCTGATACATTGATGCATATATATTTCTCGTTGTCTTTTAAGTAAAATACCAAAACTCTTTGGTGTTTGATATCATCCCCTCCATTTATCTTGTGACCGTGTAATGAAGTAAAGCAGAGTGACCTGCCTGATACCATATTATTTGAAATTGCTCTTACCACAATTACCACCTCACCACTGCAGTGTTACTGGACACCTAAAAACACCAGTTGGCGACCTTAAAGGCTGTGTAAGAGTTCTGTGTCGGGGCGGGCCACAGATTGAGGGAACGATCTGTGCCCCCACTCATCTTGCAATTTAAGGCCGGTTGTGAGATCGACTGGGGTACTCTCCGGGCGTGCAGTGGAGCCTAGAGGATCGAGGGAAGACCCGTAGAACGACGGTGAGTAAGGGTTATTGTCGGAGCAACCACCTGGAGAGGAGATCCAGTCTACTGTTGCTTTAATCCTTCACTAACGAGAACCGTGACACCCCGACATTGGCGACCTCGCCAGGATAACGAGCAAGATCAAGGTTGTAATTGTGGTATTAGATATCAGGCCTAAGTTTTCACTCATTGTCACAAGATGGAGGATGATAAAGTAGCCAGTTTTATCGACACGAGAGACGAGCAAGTACTGGAGGAGTGCACCAAGGCACAGCTGCAGACGATCGCCGACCACTTTGGGATCAAGTTGAGAGCTTCCAAAGTGGGAGAAAGAAGACTTGAGATCATGGCACAGCTCAAGGCACGTGATGAAGCCTTCGGAGAGGAGCGGCCACAGACACCTGCCAGTGTGGGAGAGAACCTGAGTACCGGTGGCAGCAGCCGGGGATCCAGTGGCAGCAGGCGCAGTGTCAAGCTGGAAATAATGAAGATGCAGATAGAAGCACAGCTGCGCGAGAAGAGAAAGAGAAGCACAGCTGCGCAGAGAAGAAAGAGAAGCACAGCTGCAAAGAGAAGAAAGAGAAGCACAGCTGAGCGCGAGAAGAGAGAGAAGCACAGCTGAGGCGCGAGGAAGCAGAAAGAGAAGCACAGCTGCGCAGAGAAGAGAGAGAGGCACAGCAGCGCAGAGAAGAACGAGAGGCACAGCAGCAACGAGAAGAACGAGAGGCACAGCTGAAGAGCGCGAGATAGACGCTAGGACGAAGCTGCAGGAGGTTGAAGCGAACAAGGAGATTGAGCTGAAGCGAGCTGAGCTAGGACTAGTTCCAACTGCCCCACCACAACAGCAGGAAGACCGCCGAGTGAGAGAGAGGGATTTGCCCGTCTTCGTGCCTAATGAGGCTGAGGGCTTCTTCGAGCATTTCGAAAGGGTCGCTACGTTGAAGAAGTGGCCGAGGGCAGAGTGGGCGGAGCTAGTTCAGGGAAGGCTCACTGGTGAAGCTCGTGAAGCTTACAATATGCTCGACCTCCAGGAATGTACCAACTATGATGCAGTAAAACGGGCCGTGCTCCATTCGTTCAAGCTGACGCCGGAGTGCTATAGAAAAGGTTCAGAGAATGTACCCGATCGCCAGGAAAATCGTATGCGGAGACGGCGAGGGACATGGAAAGGAAATTCTTGAAATGGCTGGAGTCAGAAGGAGCAAGATCGGCTGAAGACATCAAGGGGCTGATGGTCATGGAAAAGTTCATGTCCGTGCTCTCTCCCGAGATTAGGGTGAGAGTAAAGGAGGCGGACATCAAGGACCTGAGAGCCGCGGCCGATCGAGCAGACATGCTAGAAGAAGCGTTACGTCCACGTCGAGAGGGACAGCACCGACCGCCCGTATTCTCTAGCTATGGGAGAAGTAATAGAAGGTCGGACGGATGGAGGACAGGACCGAGTTCTCCCAAGTCCTACCCCTCAAGTGGAGATAGTAGAGGACAGAAGAGTGCTGTGGAACCGTCGAAGAAGTCCCCGACGGAGAGCTCGGGAGCTGTGGCTGTGACGAAGGGGTCGACAGATGGTGCGAGAAAGACCTTCGGGACGTCGGCCTCAGGAAATGTGGCAAGGGCGAGCGGCGGTGGATGGTCACCAACGAGGAAGGTTCGCTGCTACAATTGCGGAATACCCGGACACGTCGCTCGCGAATGCAGACGTCCTAAACACCGGGGGAATGTAGCCTTCGTGAAGACAGAGGACCAGATGGCTGATTGGGTGCGGGATGGACCCGTACTTAATGGGGAGAAGAGGATTCACCCGTTTGTGTGTGAAGGAACCGTAAGGATGGGGGACGCAGACCCCATCCCAGTGAAGATGTTGAGAGACACTGGGGCAGACTTTACCCTAGTGAGCGAAGCCCTGTTCCCTGAGAACTACGGGGATACCAGTGTGGGAATGGCGAGTGTGACCACTGTGGGAGGCCCAGTGCAGATGCCCCTACACCGGGTAACCCTGAGTTCGGATTATGGATGCCAAACCCTAGTAGTGGGAGTCTGTGCATCGATGCCCAAGATGGAGGCACAGGTCATCTTGGGAAATGACGCGTGTGGAGGACGTGTCCTCCCGAACCTCTTGAAGGACGAGGAGTGCTTGGAGCACTACAGGAAGAAAGGCGGAGTGTTCGACGCCTATGGGGACGAGAAAGGAATCGCCATGGAGGCGTTCCCTGTATGTGCCGTAGTTCCGAGGCGGTGCGGAGGACGAGGAGGGCGTGGATCTGATAAGGCCGACGAGGAGACGTCCGCCGGCCTGGGAATTGATCACCTCGTTATGGAACCCGGAGAGCGAGTGGAGGGCGAAGGCAGCCCAGAAGGTGAGGTACAGGTGACCCTCACCAGTTCTCTCGGGGTGGACCGCACTAGGCTCGAGGAGCTGCAACAGGCAGAATTCCCCAATTTGATCCGTGAGGCAAATGAAGGACGTGATGGTCCTGAGAAGCCCACTCACTTTTACAGGCATAAAGGCATACTAATGAGGCAGTGGAGACCTGTGAGGATAGAGGCCGGAGAGGCATCTCTAAGTACAAGACAGCAGGTAGTGTTGCCGGCCCAGTGCAGAGCGACAGTGTTGGATCTGTCACACTCTGTTGACTCTGCGGGTCACCTGGGGGTGACCAAAATGTTGCATAGGATCAGGGACCATTTCTACTGGCCAGGTATGGACGCCGACGTGAGGCGTTATTGTAAGACGTGCTTACCGTGCCAGAGGGCAGGAAAGAGCCAATCCGCAATACCAAAGGCCCCGTTAGTCCCTGTTCCAGCGTTTGGGCCCGCATTCGAGCGTCTGTTGGTCGACGGAGTGGGACCGTTGCCAAGGACAAAGAGAGGGAATACCTACCTAATGACAATAATGTGTGCGTCAACCAGATTCCCGGAAGCTGTTCCGATGCGGCGGTTGACCTCAAAAGGAGTAGCCGGGCAGCTAATACGATTTTTCTCTTGGGTAGGAATGCCCAGAGAAATTCAAACGGACTGTGGAAGCATTTTCCAGTCCAAGTGGTTCAGGCAAACAGTGACAAGCTGGGGAGTGACACAGATTCGGTCGTCGCCCTACCGACCGCAGTCGCAGGGGGCGATCGAAAGGTTCCACTCCACTTTGAAGACGATCCTGAGAGTGTTCTGCGCTGAGCAGGGAGCTGAGTGGGACGAGGCAGTATACCCTGCGTTATTTGCCATCCGTAACGCAGTGGTGGAATCACTAGGTTTCTCACCTTTCCAGCTGATATATGGACACGAGGTGAGAAGTCCTCTGTCCATGCTGAAGGAACAATGGACACCAGGGGTGACCGTGGGAGCGGTTAATGAGTACGTTCTAAAGTTTAAGGAGCGGCTCACCTTAGCAAAGGAACTGGCTGGAAAACATCTAAAAGAAGCGCAGCGCAAGATGTCGGAATGGTACGATAAGAGCGCTACGCCGAGGGAGTTCCAAACTGGGTCCCAGGTGATGATATTACTGCCGGGTAAGAGCAGAGTGAATGAGCCACGGTTCGAGGGACCGTACCATGTGCTACGGCGGTTGGGTCCTGTGACGTACGAGATTGGTAAGCCGGATAAACCCCGAAAGAAACAGGTGTGCCATGTCGACCGCCTAAAACCTTTCTTCCTTGAAGGAGGAGGAGCCGCCAATCTGGACCGGACGGCGACTCGAGAGCCCCAGGAAAAGGTGATCCTGTGTGTACAAGTGGACCAAGAGCTTCCAGAGGAGGAAGGGAAGTGGTCTAGGGCGGATGGTACCCGACTCACCAATTCAGAGAGTTTGTCTAAGATCAGGGACAAGCTACAACACCTGAAAGAGCAACAGAGCGCGGAACTGACGAACCTGTTGATGGAGAACACCTCCCTCTTCACCGACGTGCCCCGACGTCACCGTAGTGTAACGCACGAGGTGGAAGTGAGGGACGCCAGGCCCGTCAAGCAAAGCGCGTACAGGGTAAGCCCGGAGAAGCGAGAGCTAATGAGGAAGGAGGTGGAGTATCTCCTTGAGAACGACCTCGCGGAGCCCAGTAACAGTGAGTGGAGTTCTCCATGCCTGCTGGTAAAGAAAAGCGATGGAACATTCCGCTTTTGCACGGACTACAGGAAGGTGAACTCCGTCACTGTGGCCGATTCCCACCCCATGCCAAGGGTGAGTGATTGCATTGACCAGGTGGGCAGTGCGAGGTACGTATCCAAGGTCGATCTGCTCAAGGGATACTATCAAATCTCCTTGACTCCCGCAGCCAGGAAAATATCGGCCTTTGTGACTCCGGATGGGCTGTACCAGTATAAGGTGTTACCCTTTGGAATGAAAAACAGCGGGAGCTGTTTCCAAAGAATGATGAATGAGTTGCTCAGGGGCGCCGAGGGCTGCACAGTATATATAGACGACATCGTTGTGTACGCCGATGATTGGAAAACGCACTTGGAAAGGCTCGGAGAGTTGTTCAGAAGGCTCGAGGAGGCAAACTTGACTGTGAACTTAGCAAAAAGCGAGTTTGGGAAAGCTCGCCTTGAGTACCTTGGTTTCGTGATCGGCCAAGGGGAAGTAACCCCGGTAGATCATAAAGTGCTGGCCATTAAAGAATACCCCGTGCCCAAGACGCGCAAAGAATTGTTAAGGTACCTCGGGATGATAGGATACTATCGCGGGTTTTGCAGAAATTTTTCCACGGTAGCACATCCTTTGACGGAGCTCCTATCCAAGAATGTGCGATGGAGATGGGGAGAGGCTTGTCAGGAGTCTTTCGAGGAGACCAAGAGACTGTTGACAGAGGCTCCAGTGTTAATATCTCCAGACTTCTCCGCCAAGTTTATCCTGTACGTGGATGCCAGCGACGTCGGAATAGGAGCCATGTTGGCTCAAGAGAGGAGTGAAGTGCATAGGCCGGTAGCATTCTACTCTAAGAAGTTTGTGAAATACCAGCGGGCCTATAGTACCGTTGAAAAAGAAGCGTTGGCGCTAGTTATGGCCCTAAAGCATTTTGACGTGTACGTGGGAGGAGGGGCAAGACCTGTTCTTGTGTTCACAGATCATAACCCTCTAACCTTTTTGCACAAAATGAGGAACTCCAACCAACGACTAACGAGGTGGGCTCTACTGCTGCAGGAGTACTGGCTGGATATAAAACACATCAAAGGAAAGGACAACGTAGTCGCAGATGCGTTGTCCCGCATGCACTAACCAGACATGACTCTTATTTTAAGGGGAGGGGTATGTGACGGTGTTCCCCCCCTTCTAATTCTCCCACGCCTGCTGTAAGAGTCATGTCCACTATTCCCGAGCGTTCTCTACATTGCAGGCATCAATTGAACATATGTGGGAGAGAACAGTATTCTCGATGAGCCGAGAAATTTGCGAAAATATAGTATTTTGGCCTGTGGGATAGGCCCTTTAGGGAGCCAATATGGCGCTGGCGAGTCTGTTCTCCCGCCAAAACTGTGTGACGTCAGTGGCGCCAGATTGGTCACCGTCAGCGACGTGGCACTGGGAGCCAATGAAAACCGACTTTGGAAAAGTGACGTCACATAGGCATGGGGGTCCAGCCGTGGTGGCGCCTTAGCGATATCAGTCTTTCACGACACGTCCGAGAGGCAGGACGTGCGATCGGTCATCCTGTCAGAGTGACGGATTTACCGAACTCCGGTGGATGTAAGCGTCTCCAGTTGTTGCGCGCACTCTGTGAGGTCTTCCTGCAACCCAGATGTGGCTCAGATAAGGAATTGACAGAATATTGAGCAACAAGTGCTCAGGGACAGGTGCGTTGCAAGAAGTGGGCCGGGCATCGACGTGTGACGTCCTTGGCAGTTCACCAGTATAAGAGACAGCTTAGTGGCCGGGCCAATCCACCGTGAGTGAACCGGGTTGACCGCCTTGTCAACCAGGTTGAACGTGTGATCGACGATCCTGTCAAGTTTGACAGTAACCCCACCTTCGTGGAACCCTACGAGTCAACAGTTGGATGCAAGCACGTCGAGAAGTCTTCCCAAATACCTAGCGATATATCTAGACGACGAGGGAATTGACAGTGTTGTGAGCTTCAAGTGCTCTGAAGTCGGGTGCTGTGCGTGTGGAGCTTAAGCAGTATCGTCTGGGACGGCTGATAACTTCACAGTGACTTCGTAGTGGTGAGAGGCAGTTCCTCTGGGAGTACAGTGACAAGGACTAATTGGGAAACGTGCGACGACCGCCGAGACGTAGGCTGGCTGCCGTAGTTGGGAGGAAAGTTGACGGCCAGGAGACCGACTTCAACCCTGCGACGTACTGTAGAGGAAGGAGCACGGACCTGCAGTGTACAGAAGCGGCGAGACGCGAAATCCTAAGGCGTGGGCTTGTGTTTCTGGAGGGTGAACGAGGCGAGAGCCTGGACCAGGAGCTACAACCCAACTGTCATCCTAGGATAGGTGAAGTAGGTGTTTACAGTTACCCTCCCATTTCCCCTTTAGTTAGCTATATATTTTCTTGTCAGGATATTTTATATGTCGTGAGCAAGTCTCACCTGAGTCTAAGTCACAGAGAGCACAGTGTGTGGTGAGGCTACCCAGAGCGCTCACAGTATCAGTTTACATATATATCTATGTGTGGGTGTGTGCAAGCACCAGGATTCATCAAAGAATTTACTGTGACTATTATTAATTTCCTGTGATTATTATTATTATATATATTGGTAGTAAACCAGATATTGGTGTTAGGCTATGAGCCTAGAATTTATTGATATAAATGCCTGTGTATTGATCTCCATGATTTATTGATATAAATGCCTGTGTGTTGATCTCTATGATCTATTGATATAAATGCCTGTGTATTGATCTCCATGATTTATATATATATATATGCCTGTAATTTGATTACTGATTTATCTATGTACATGCCTGTGTACTGAATAATATCATATACGTGAAGTGATTGCCAGTGATATCTCTTTAAGAGAAAGTATAGATATAAAGAAAAGTTCAGTGATCAAGCGAGTGCATTCACAGTAAATATTATTAAGAATAGAGTAATCTTTTGGTACGGTGAAAAGTCACTGTGAGTGCAGTGTGAATAAGATATTGATCGTGAGGCCAGTGAAATCATAAGTATGCCATGTGAATGTTGAATACAGTGTTTTGCGAAAAAGTTAAATAAACGGGGATCGTGATAGAATTAGAAAACAAGTACTAGTCTGTTCTCACGATCGCGAGGGTCCCGGTCAGCTGACATCTGACAGGTGACGCGTGGCGCTGCCGGTGTTGCCATATCGGTGCGCTCCAGATTATTCTGCTATGGATTGAGCAGTTGTCATATATTGTTCCTGATACATTGATGCATATATATTTCTCGTTGTCTTTTAAGTAAAATACCAAAACTCTTTGGTGTTTGATATCATCCCCTCCATTTATCTTGTGACCGTGTAATGAAGTAAAACAGAGTGACCTGCCTGATACCATATTATTTGAAATTGCTCTTACCACAATTACCACAATTACCACTGCAGTGTTACTGGACACCTAAAAACACCAGTTGGCGACCTTAAAGGCTGTGTAAGAGTTCTGTGTCGGGGCGGGCCACAGATTGAGGGAACGATCTGTGCCCCCACTCATCTTGCAATTTAAGGCCGGTTGTGAGATCGACTGGGGTACTCTCCGGGCGTGCAGTGGAGCCTAGAGGATCGAGGGAAGACCCGTAGAACGACGGTGAGTAAGGGTTATTGTCGGAGCAACCACCTGGAGAGGAGATCCAGTCTACTGTTGCTTTAACCCTTCACTAACGAGAACCGTGACACCCCGACAATATATATATATATATATATATATATATATATATATTATAATATATATATATATATATTATATATATATATATCCTGGAGAAAGATCAGTGTGTGTGTGGGGAGTGTTCCCTATAACGAGGCGAGAGCCGGGACCAGGAGCTACAATTCAACCTCACCAGAGGCGATCCACATCGTAGGTGGAAGTAGGTGATTTCAGTTCCCTCCCATTTCCCCTTTAGTAGCTATATTTAGCCAGAGTATTTTATATGTCATGAGCCAGGTCCACAATGTCTATGTCAAGGTACGACCACAGTTGTGAGAAGTGAGGTGTAGAAAGCTCTCACCGGTATATATATATTTGCAGTGTGTGGATGCACCTGTGTTAGTATTGAAGAGATGCTGTGTCGTTGATGAATTCTTTCCATGTGACATTAATATTATTAACTCATGCCAGAGAATATATATGTAAAGTGTACCAATTATTGGTGTGTAGGCTGTGTGCCCAGTATTTATCTTACTAGTATGATATTGATGAATTG
>WNGS01133009.1:0-11260 GCA_020271785.1 Procambarus virginalis
ATTTAGCGGCGAGGGAGATGTGTGAGGGTTGGGGCTGGGAGCTGGGGTGGTGGGGGTAAGCAGGGAGGAGTAAGGAGAGAGTGGTGGTGGCAGGGGTGATTCACGCGTTAGTAACCTGAGTCAGGGAGGCGGAGCAACGTTTTCCCCGACCGCGAATAATTCCTCCAGGAGTGCTGGCTAAGTGAAGTTAGAGGAGCTGCCACGCCAGTTGGCTTAGTGGAACTTGTGCATCCTGCTCATGCCTTAAGAAATGAACCAAATTCCCCACTTCTAACCAAGAAATGTGTAAATATTTCATTCAAAATTATCTACTACAGAAATTTTAGCCAAATATCCCCAGTTTGCTATGGCAGCAGTACATGTGGTTCATTGTAACCTTTCCACCGCCGCCCACTGTATGGGGGGGGGGGGGTAACATGAGAATGATAATCAAATCAAATTATGAACTAGCGCACTGCAAATGTAAGTTGCTTAGCTTCTTCTTCTTCTTCTTGAGAATAGGTGCAGTTTGCATGAAGGGTTAACCCTCCCGATGACTGCACCAGGACAGACGTAAGGAGATGCGTTGACGGTTAGGATGAGAAGAAAGTCAAAAGCGGTAGATGTGATGGGCCGTAGAGAGAGGAGAGGCGGCGAAAACTGAGTCGAACGTTAGAGGGAGACACCCCGCACCGGGGGGCGGGGCGTCGCGGTCACGGTGGCAGCCACGCACGGCTTAGCAGTGTGTGCAAGACGGGAACTAATACTTCTCCGGAAACTTGTATATCGGAAAGCGCAAGCAGTACGCTTCCCAAATCACCCGCTCGTCAGCGGGCAGCCGGCCACCAGGCAGCGCCCTCGGCTGAGACATCCTATCCGGCACCCGATACACAAACTCCTTCACCCGCGACACCCAGATAGTGGACGAGCACCACGGGATCGGAAGCACCCGGGCATCTCGATAAGGGCCCAACTCCGGACCCTCACAGGGCACGACTCCAGCAGACGGAACCAGGCAATCCCCAGACCGGAGCAAGGAAGGAGGGGATACAGCAGGGGATGCAGGCGCGGCACCGACCCCACCACCGGGCACAGGACCCGAGGCCCCCCGGCGCACATCTTTCCGCAACATCACGACGAGGTCCCGATCATCAGGGACAACCCCCCACTGCGGAGATCCAACAGCAGGAGACGCAGGAGGAGAGGCACAGGTAGCAACTTCGGAGTCTCTCACAGCACCAACATCCTCGGAGGGGGGCGCCAGATCATCATACTCCCCCACCTCCTCCCAAGGCACACCACGAGGGGGAGACACACTCCGAGCCCGCCGTGAACGCTTCGAGACAGGTCGCACCACACCACGCCCAGCAGGCCCCGCCGCAGGCACGGCCACCATCTTCACATCCACACAGGTCACACCAGCACTGTCCGAAGAGTCCACAGAGGCCACATCACCCACACTGTCCACATCATCCAGGGAAACAGCCTCAGAACACCGACGCGCACGCTTCTGCAAAGGGATGGAAAGAGCAGAACTACAGTTGTCAGCACACACAGGCACGGCAGGCACCTCTCCCTGCCGAAGCACCCCCTCTAAAACAGCAGAACCCGTATTCCCGGGAGCCGGTATCACATCCACAGGCGGGACATGGACCTCCACCGGGACATCCTGCACAACACGCAGCTCAGGCGACGGCCCAACACCCACACACACCGGCTCAACATCCCCAGGGGCCACAGCAGGCACCAGACGGGTCGTGCAGGCCGTAGAATTCACCTCAACAGGCGGAGCAGCAGACAGGCAATCAGGCGCCGCAGGCACAGTACCCACTCCATCCTCAGAACCGTCCGAAAGTAACAAGGGTGGGAAATCCTCCGCACGAAAAACATGCACCCGACCAGCTGCTCCCACGTCGCACGCTGCAGCCAGATGACCCTCGTGACCACACCGATAACAGGTGCGCGGTTGACCCCGATACTGGCGATACTGGCGTGTATCCCAACACGGATATCGACGACGGTACACTACACTTCAGCGACATCGTCAGGGTGCGGGAGCCGTCAAGCATACCAACACAGTTCCCGGCAACGACCCTGTTCCAACGAACACTTAACACTGTCCCAAACCGTTCGAAACAGGAGGTCAAAAAGTCGTCCTGAAATTCGAAGGGGGCGCCATGCACCGCCACAGACGTCAAGGTGACACTAAGATTCACTACCTTAACGGAGCCAGCAGTATCAGGGAGAGGGTAAACACGCCCCTCACACCGCTCGAGAAACGCCTGAAAGGCAGCCTGGAGGCGGAACTTTACCACAGCACGGTTGCCCTGAAGCAGCTGGATGCCCACCAGGTCCGACAGCTGCACATGAAGCACGTCCACCAGGGCGACACCAACCAATGGATGGTCTACTGGTACCGTAAACGCCAGACCAGCCGACAATGTCCTCTTCACTGGGGGGCGAGAAGTCCCCATGGCTAAGCAAACGTCACCCTGTCAGTGGCAGACCACCACCAGCAGGGCAAACCAGCAATCACCCAACGTAAACACTAGCCAGTGCGGATAGACCTCAGGAGCGTCCGACCTGGCCGGTGGTCACCACGCAACTCCTAAAAAACTGATATCAATTAGCGCGACACGTCCCTTGTGTTGGTGCTGCCTACCAGGTCTCGCACGCACTCTCCCAAACTCTCGCACTCCCTCACGCACTCTCTGGATCATGAGAGTGAAATCTGTCCTGGAAATACTGCTCATCGCGGAACACTAAATGTTTTCTGTGTATATTTAAGAGTGTTTATGGGTTGACTCGAGTTTATTTCCGGTTTTCTTCTCTCTGCCAAATACATTTGTCCTTGGAACCTTTTTTATTCTCTGAAAAAGTCTTTGGTCACGTTGCTGGCAGCGCTTCCCCTCGCCTGAACTTCCGCTTGGCATAGTGCTCCAGAAACACCAGCCCACAGCGGGCCCACCTCCCAGCCTAAGGCCTCAGAAAGGTATTATTTTGTAGCCTAAGGTACGAAATAATATACCTGCCCCCCCCCCCCCTCCCTATGTCATCGCTACTTAATAAACAAATCTAACTGCTCTTACCTAGCAAGCCTAGCCTAGCCCAGCCCCATCCAAAACCCAGTCCAACCCAGCCCAGCCCGGGTGTGGTCTCTGGCGTGTCTGTACTCAGTCATACACAAGAAGTCGATGGTCTCTCACACGCAGGCATACACTCCGTGGTTTAGTGGTCTTCGTCCCCAACTCCTATTCCAGGAACTTGAGTTATTGGATCTCCGGCGGGAACAAATAATCAGTGTTCCCTTATACCCAATGCCTCTGTTCACTAAGCAGGAAATAGACCCCCGCGAGTTAAGACAGCTGTTGTGGGATGCATCCTGCAGATAAGTTTGTGTGTTTGTGTATTATATATAATAAATACGATAGAGAAAATAGGTCGAGAGTCGGTATATTAGACAGCCGGTCTATCTATGTCTACAATTACACTCATCAAGACTTAGACGACCTTTGTATCGCAGTAGTGTCCTACACTGGTGCCCTGGTTCACACTGGGTACAAGTGTGTTTACAAGAAGGTGGAAGGTGGACATGATGTTTCCTGCGGGGCCCGCCAGGGTAGGCAGGCAAGACAACACAAGTGACGGCGTCACAGCCCAGCCTACACACTCCCCAGGACAGACTTTATTTCTCTTGGACAACAATCCTGAGTTCCTGCTTGTTGCTCAGAGTGGATGGTCTGAGGGTGGAGGACCTGGCGGTGGGTGTGAGGGTGGAGGACCTGGTGGTGGGCGTGAGGGTGGAGGTCCTGGTGGTGGGCGTGAGGGTGGAGGACCTGGCGGTGGGCGTGAGGGTGGGCATTATAAGAGACAGATACGAGGCCAAGAAGAGCATGACCAAAGTTATATATAGAGAAGTCAGAAGGTGGAGGAGAAGGTTGCAGCCGGGATAAGGGTAGGGTGGAGGTGGAGGGTTGTGGGGGTTTGGGGGTAGAGGGGGGGAGGTGGAGTCATGGGGTGAAGGGGGGTTGAGTCGAGAGCTTGTCAGTTGCTATCCCTGGCCGCTACGTAACAGTATATATATATATATATATATATATATATATATATATATATATATATATATATATATATATATATATATATATATATATATATATATCAGAAATTGATTTCCTTTTTTTGAGAATTTCAGTCTTATGGGTGAAAAGCATGAGTGACCAGATATACAGCTTCACTATATCTAAACTAACAGACGTTAGTCACAGCTTCATCTTGTAAGAAAATGTTTAAATAATACATTTCTGTCCATTGACTAAGTTCCCAGAGTCCATAAAGAAATATTTATGTCAAATTTCCCGTATTTAATTACTGTTCACTATTAGTGAGGAACTCCGTTATATTTTAAGATGTACACACTCAAATTACTTTTCAATTCGTATTTATTAACAATTATACAATTGAAAATATTTAAAATGTAAAGACCCTTTACCCTTTGACCTCTAAGCTGGTGTTGTTTATCTTTGTAAATGTTGGCAGTGTAATGCTCCCTCCGTAGGAAATACCTCCGAAACTTCTTACACCGTATGTATGAGCACCTGGCTGTATCTGACCCCTCCCTCCCTCCCTGAAGTGAAAGTACTTGTTGGTTCTTTCGACCAAATAGTTGGAGTTATTATAGTTATAGTTATTATAGGTACTATGACTGCGGGAGGATGGGCTTACCGCACTGGTCCGCTCCTTGGGTAAGTTCCGTCCTCTGCTGGCACAGATCACTGCCAGGAAAGGCTCCAACCTTCCACTTACAGCGATTTCGTTGACCTGTTGCCTAGTTTGAGACGGCTGGAGCTCAACACCGTGGATAGCATCTCAGAAGCCAGAATGAGACCCGAGTTGAACGGCTCCTAATCCTCGACTCACTTGATCACGCGATTTTTGTTGTCGTCTTTGAAGACTGTCGTTGAGTTTTTTCAGTCCGTCCTCATAAACAAAGCCCAAACTCCATTCCATGCACCCGCCAAATGAATAACTTTGTTTATTTTATGTTTATGAATGAAAAACGGTTTACACACGACTCATATCTGATGACGTCCGAACACTTCCGGAACAAATGCTTCGTTGCCGAATTTTGTTCGAACCACAACGCTGTAAATGCTTCACCCACGTACTACAAATACAAATAATCGCCAACAGAACCTAAACACCTGACCTAACCTATGCCTATATATGCACAATATGCTAATATATTATAATATTAATTTATATTTGAGAAAATTCACCACTCCTCCACCTCCACCACTGTGCCCTGACACAGGGTGACCTCCACCACTGTGCGCTGACACAGTGTGACCTCCACCACTGTGCCCTGACACAGTGTGACCTTCACCACTGTGCCCTGACACAGTGTGACCTCCACCACTGTGCCCTGACACAGTGTGACCTTCACCACTGTGCCCTGACACAGTGTGACCTCCACCACTGTGCCCTGACACAGTGTGACCTCCACCACTGTGCCCTGACACAGTGTGACCTCCACCACTGTGCCCTGACACAGTGTGATCTTCACCACTGTGCCCTGACACAGGGTGACCTTCACCACTGTGTCCTGACACAGTGTGACCTTCACCACTGTGCCCTGACACAGGGTGACCTTCACCACTGTGTCCTGACACAGTGTGACCTTCACCACTGTGTCCTGACACAGTGTGACCTTCACCACTGTGTCCTGACACAGTGTGACCTTCACCACTGTGTCCTGACACAGTGTGACCTTCACCACTGTGTCCTGACACAGTGTGACCTTCACCACTGTGCCCTGACACAGTGTGACCTTCACCACTGTGTCCTGACACAGTGTGACCTTCACCACTGTGTCCTGACACAGTGTGACCTTCACCACTGTGTCCTGACACAGGGTGACCTTCACCACTGTGTCCTGACACAGGGTGACCTTCACCACTGTGTCCTGACACAGGGTGACCTTCACCACTGTGTCCTGACACAGGGTGACCTTCACCACTGTGTCCTGACACAGGGTGACCTTCACCACTGTGTCCTGACACAGGGTGACCTTCACCACTGTGTCCTGACACAGGGTGACCTTCACCACTGTGTCCTGACACAGGGTGACCTTCACCACTGTGTCCTGACACAGGGTGACCTTCACCACTGTGTCCTGACACAGGGTGACCTTCACCACTGTGTCCTGACACAGGGTGACCTCCACCACTGTGTCCTGACACAGGGTGACCTCCACCACTGTGCCCTGACACAGGGGTGACCTTCACCACTGTGCCCTGACACAGGGGTGACCTTCACCACTGTGCCCTGACACAGGGGTGACCTTCACCACTGTGCCCTGACACAGGGGTGACCTTCACCACTGTGCCCTGACACAGGGTGACCTCCACCACTGTGCCCTGACATAGGGTGACCTCCACCACTGTGCCCTGACACAGGGGTGACCTTCACCACTGTGCCCTGACATAGGGTGACCTTCACCACTGTGCCCTGACACAGGGGTGACCTCCACCACTGTGCCCTGACACAGGGGTGACCTCCACCACTGTGCCCTGACATAGGGTGACCTTCACCACTGTGCCCTGACACAGGGGTGACCTTCACCACTGTGCCCTGACACAGGGTGACCTCCACCACTGTGCCCTGACATAGGGTGACCTCCACCACTGTGCCCTGACACAGGGGTGACCTTCACCACTGTGCCCTGACACAGGGTGACCTCCACCACTGTGCCCTGACACAGGGGTGACCTTCACCACTGTGTCCTGACACAGGGTGACCTTGGGGTGACCCAGCACCTCTCCCGTCACCCTCTTATCCATGCCGTCAACCAGTCGTCTAAAACAATTCAATTCCCTCCTGACGCCCTGCATCTTGGCAGGCACCCGAGCTGTGGGTGCCGGAGTGCCGGGATGCCAGGGTCCTTGGGTCCCAGGTGGGTGCCAGGTGGGTGCCAGGTGGGTCCCAGGTGGGTCCCAGGTGGGTCCCAGGTAGGTCCCAGGTGGGTGCCAAAGTCTCACTCGTCCTGTCTTCCCACTTCTTCATATCTCAGCGCCAACGTGACACCCTCAACACTATTCCTCCCCCCTCCTCCATACCCCCACACATCCCCCTTACCCCCTCCCCACATCTCCCCCCTCCTCCCCCTTCCTCCACCTAGGTAGGAGGGCTGGCTAGAGTGAGGTAATGGGCCCTCGCGCGTGTTTAAAGATATATCTTGGGCAGCCTCCAGCTGGGTCACGCAGGATGAAGCTCTGACCTGTTGCTCAGCTACTACTGGTTGCTTGTTGCTCTGTGAAGTTACTCTTTTATTCATATCTCCTGTTATTTATCTATCGTGTTATACATCTATTGGGTTATTCATCTACCGTCGTATTCATCTAGTGTACAGCTGAAATATTATATTTATATATTTGTAACTGTGTTCGACCAACCGGACCTCTCGAATATTACATTACATTTTGAATTTTATATCCCCCCCCAAGGCCAAAAATTATGTACTAGAAAATCATAGCAACTCGCAAAATTGGTATGATGTCCCGTTTTCTGCTCGCGGGTCCGCGATGAGGTTAAGTTCGGGCAATTTAGTACATCAGTTTAGTGACGTTGGGAGCACTCGAGAGGACGGTCTGGTTAGAGTAATGTTCCAGTGGTGTGTGTCGGACATTTCTCCGGAATACTGATGTTTCCTCTGCTAGAGGCTGTAGGCTGTGCAGCAGGGTGCCCAAGCCTGATGTGGTGTGAGCGCACGTGCGGTGTTCTACTGCTCCTTTTCATTGAAATAAGTGATTCGTAGTCAGTTGAGGTCTTGTACCATCCCGCAGCTCCTGGTGTGGCTGTCGCTAGGGTGTGCGTCGTCTGCATTCCTCTACACACACACATACATTTAGTGAATATTTACTAGAACTGTCTCTAAACTCACGTATCTTTTCGCACACTATCACAGAGTGAAGGTGTACGAATAATTTTGTTGACACAAAACCAGGAGGTAGTGCACATTCACAGATGCAGGCGATGAGTCACAATAACGGGGCTAAAGTATGTTGACCAGACCACACACTAGAAGGTGAAGGGACGACGACGTTTCGGTCCGTCCTGGACCATTCTCAAGTCGATTGCTGATAACGGAGTGCTGATAACTGAGTCTGAGCCGAGCTGTAGTAACAACTAGGAGTCTTCATGATTGTATGGCATGATCTATAGATGTGTGGCTCTTCTTGCATGATAGTGTGATGATAGATGCAACTGCTGCTGTAAATTTCCCTGTGCCTCAGATCAACAAGATTTTGTTGAAGTTCTTGATGTATAATAATAATAATATAGACTATTACTTTTAAAAATATACAGGACACTAGTAGTAGTTAACAGATATAGATTCCCCTTATTGTTGTTGATAGCTATGCAAAATCTTTTTTTTTTTTACATTGTGAGTGGGGAAGGCAGCGTTTCCTACCTCGCTAAAGATAACATTGATCCCGTTTTCTGTGGACATAACTATGGTCGGGGGGACCACATGACCGCGTGCCTACCTGTTGGCTTCATGCACCTTCCTTGCCACCACTCACAGGTCGATGGCCTCTTGCTACATTTGTAAACTCCAAACTGGTGAGTGGATTCCATCCATTGTGAGCTTGTAGGGTGCTGTTGTCGGTGGTATAGTGTAGCAGCTCTGCGGGGGCTTGTTGTATCTGAGTCTGAACCACGGGCTCACCATAGCCCGTGCTACTTGGAACTTTTTGTTGCGAGTAACTGAATCTAAAGTAACAACGACTGAGTCTGTGTATGGAGCAAACTCTTGTTATAACTTTAACTCTCTTCCCAGTCTAACCCATGTCGTTAACTCTGATACAATGTTTCCTTGTATCCACTGAGTCTCCAGCTGCCGCCAAGGCATCTGTTTCTTGATTCTTACTCTGCTTTATCTCTGACTACTCTGAATAATCTTACTAATCTTGCATGTCGCTGTCATGATACTTCTCATGTAACTTTTACAACGTCATAAGTTCTTATTCAACATTTTCCCATTGTTCCTTCCAATTAATGTCTTCATCAACAAAAGCCAATGGTAGTTAAACGACCCGCCTAACCCGTTGTTTATGAATGAAAAACGGTTTACACACGACTCACAACTGATGACGTTCGAACACTTCCGGAACAAGTGCTTCACTGACGAATTTTGTTCGAACCCCAACGCTGTAAATGCTTCACCCACGTACTACAAATACAAATAATCGCCAACAGAACCTAAACACCTAACCTAACCTATGCCTATATATGCACAATATACCAATATATGATAATATAACTAAATATTTGAGAAAATTCCTGTTTTGAATGAACAGAATGTTAAAATTGATGAATGTGTCTTTGGGGTCGACCGCTGGATGTAATGGACTTGAGTTACGGACGGGCTGATCTAAACCCTAACCTAACCTATATGTTAATATGCTCAATATGCTAATATAAATTAATATTAATTTATATTTAAGAAAAACGTCACTTTGAATATGCAGTACGTGATGACTGACTATTCAATGTTGGGGTCGGCCACCCAGGACGAGAACTCTCATCAGGAAGAGTTTGAGGATTGACTGGGCACCAGTTCTTCGCCTCTGTTCACCCAGCAGTAGTTGGGTACTTGGTTATTAATCGAATGGCGGGTCGTGTTCCAGGGAAAACTAGTAGGGCAAGGCTCCTCCTGAGCTAGGGGGAAGGGGACAGCTCTCAGCCTGCTAACAGGGGTCAAAGGTCATCTATTCTTGGCACCCACCTTTAAAAAAGTAAAACAAAAAAAAACTGAGATTAAACATGAAAAACAGTTCAGTTAATGGTATGCATTCCCATGTATCCTCGTCTTAACGAGGATTTGGTTATCTGGAGGTTATCTGGAGATGATTTCGGGGCTTTTAGTGTCCTCGCGGCCCGGTCTTCGACCAGGCCTCCACCCCCAGGAAGCAGCCCGTGACAGCTGACTAACACCCAGGTACCTATTTGCTGCTAGGTAACAGGGGCATAGGTGAAGGAAACTCTGCCCATTGTTTCTCTCCGGCGCCTGGGATCGAACCCAGGACCACAGGATCACAAGTCCAGCGTGCTGTCCGCTCGGCCGACCGGCTCCCCAAAATACATGGAAACAGGAGACACAAAGATGTCAAAAACAAATTCTCGAGTGTAAGAGCCGTAATATATGGATTAGTTGAATCATTTGTCCGAGCTGACACAATACATAGTTTTAAATAAACAAAGCATATGATAATACGAACGAGTCAAGTCATTTGATTAGACTGCAGATGTTGGACCCTGTGTGCGCGCGCACGTGCGCACACAAAAAAAATACACACAGGCAGTTAAACTAGGCGGAGGAAATAGGAGGCCAGACACAGGATACCGAATGGGAGATGAAGTACTTCATGAAACGGACAGAGAGAAAGATCAAGGAGTTAATATCACGCCAAACCTGTCTCTTGAAGCCACATCAAAAGAATAACATCAGTGGCGTATGCGAGGCTAGCTAACATCAGAATTGCCTTCAGCAACCTGTGTAAGGAATCTTTCAGAACCTTGTATACCACATATGTAAGACCAATCCTGGAGTATGTGGCCCAAGCATGGAGCCCGTACCTTATCAAGCACAAGGCGAAGCTTGAAAAATTTCAGAGGTAAGCCATTAGGATAGTCCCAGAACTAAATGCATAATTTCGAGAAAAGGCTGCGTGAACTGCACCTCACTTCGCTTGAAGACAGAAGAGCTCGGGGAGACATGATCACTACCTACAAAACTCTCAGAGGAATTGACAGGGTAGAATACAAAAATAAAAGATAAAGATAAACTGTTTAAACACGGGTGGTACGCGAACAAGGGGACACAGGTGGAGACTGAGTACCCACATGAGCCCCAGGGACGTTAGAAAGAACTTTTTCAGTGTCAGAGTAGTTAAACAGGTGGAATGCATTTGGCAGTCCATGTGGTGGCGGCTGACTCCATACACAGTTTCAAATGTAGATTGATAGAGCCCAGTAGGCTCAGGAATCTGTACACCATTGATTGACGGTTGAGAGGCGGGACCAAAGAGCAGAAGCTCACCCCGCAAGCACAAGTCGGGAGTGCACCCACACACGCGAGGCCCCTGTCGCGGCTGAGTGGACAACGCTCGGGGGTCGTAGTCCGAATGGGCTGATTCGATTCCGGTTAAGGCGGAAACAAATAGCAGTTTCTTTCACTCTGATGGCCATGTTTATCTAGCACTAAATAGGTACCTGG
>WNGS01133013.1:0-14525 GCA_020271785.1 Procambarus virginalis
ATCATTAGCCAGATACCCACACCCGCGTACAGACTACTTGCCGAAGCGACTCAACGGCCCTGCTGACTCCTTATGTCCCTTGCACCTTCAGCCTGAAGTCTCGAAAGGAAATTTGTTGACTCACTGAGGGAACACAGGCCACAGGGATAAGAGCCTCGTTGGACTTAGAATCACTGTTTACCAACGTACCGTGGATGAAACAATCGGAGATAGCGGACAGAGTGTATCGTTATCCGGCCTGTACTCTCCTGTTGACATACCAGAAAACATTCTAAGGAAACTACTCCAAGCTTGTACTAAAGAGCACCCTTCTGAGCCGGATGGGCACATGTATAAGCAAGTAGATGGGTTCGCCATGGGTTCTCCCTTAGTGTCCTGTTTGCAAACTTCTACATGGGTACATCGAACAAAAGGTCTTAGTCGACATGAACTTGAACCGGCCATATACTGCAGGTATGTTAACGACATTTTTACACAGGTACCGAGATGTCAGACATCTGCAGGAGCTGAAGGAGGCATTTGAGCGGAATTCTGTGTTGCGTTTCACTTACGAGATGGAGAAGGATGGGAAACTACGCCCCTTTCTAGATGTAACAGTCATGGAAAGGAGCGGAGGTTTCCACACTGCAGTCTACACTAAGGAAACAAACATAGGAATGTGCCTCAATGCCAACAGTGACTGCCCAGACAGGTACAAGAGGAGTGTTGTTAACGCTTATGTCGACCGTGCTCTCAGCCACAGCTCAGGATGGAAGCAAGTCGATGAAGAACTCTGTAGGGTAAGGCAGGTCCTAGTCAACAACGGCTTCTCCAATGGTTTCGTTGAAGACATCATAAGAAGGAAGGTGAAACGCCATGCAACCTCTGAAGAGACAACTAACACAACACCTGTACCCCCTATTAGACTATTTTACAGGAACTTCTTTTTTTCCACAGCTCATAAAACGGAGGAAAGGGTCCTGAAAGATATTGTTAATAGAAACTTATCCCTACAGACAAAATCAGAAGATACATTGACGATTTACTATAAAACCAAGAAAACTGCCAACCTACTCATGAGAACTCTCCAGACACAAAGCAGAACGCTTTAAAAGAGACCAATGTCGTCTATGCCTTCAAATGCCCACTTGGGGACTGTAAGCCTCAAGAATTCAGTATATAGGCAAGACAACAACATCTCTTTCCAGGCGATTAACAATGCATAAGCAACAGGGCTCTATCAAGGAACATATAATCTCTTCCCACAACCAGACATCACCAGAGAAGTCTTAACAAAAAACACGGAAATCATCGATAGATACAGCGATAGCAGGCGGCTTGATATCTGCGAGGCACTACACATTAGAAGTTGACACCAGCAATCAACAGCCAATAAGCACAACTATATATTCTACCCACTTCAAGACTCGCACCAATATAGAAGCATCAAGAAATATGGGCCAATAGGCCCTTTGCAGTTACTTCCATTCTTCCCTTTAACTTACAAAATATTATACCCATGTTTCGTGTGTTTCTGTTTTTCACCTCATCCAAAACTGTTGTAACATATCACCTCACCCAAATGCAGGTATAAAATCGAAGCCGTTTTAAAACTGTTCAGTTATAGGTGTGTGTGTGTGTGTAGACTAAAGTCTTTGAAAATGTAATAAGTTTTACGAAACGCGTTCAAGTGTCGCGTCAGACTAGAAATAAAAATGAATTTTGGAGAATTGATTTTTCAGTTACCATCAACAGTAAAAAAGAATATAAGAAACATTGAGAGAATTCGTGTTAGAATTATTAATCATACTTTTTCGGTCATATTTAATAATATATGTCTACAGGAAAGACTGCTACCAAAATATACTAATATATATATATATATATATATATATATATATATATATATATATATATATATATATATTTATATACATATATATATATATATATATATACAGTATATCTATATATATATAATATATATATATATATATATATATAATATATATATATATATATATATATATAATATATATATATATATATATATATATATATATATATATATATATATATATATATATATATATAATATATATATTATATATATATATATTGCCTATACGCTTGAACGCGTTTCGTAATATCTTATTACATTTTCAAGACTTTAGTTTACACACACACATCTGTAACCTGAAAACACTAAACAGAGTTTTATGTCTAAACTAAACAGCTTGTCTTATATACTCGCATTTGGGTGAGGTGATATGTTGCAACAGTTTGGGATGAGGTGAACAAACTTTTGACCAACACAAGACAGAGCACGGAACAATGGGTATTAATTGGATAACTGAGAGGGAAGAATGGAAGTAACTGCAAAGGGCCTATTGGCCCATACTTCCTTTTCATGCTTCTATATTGGTACGAAGTCTTGAAGTGGGTAGTTTAGGCATAAGTAAAACTCTGTTTAGTTTTTTCAGGTTACAGTTGTGTGTGTGTAAACTAAAGTCTTTGAAAATGTAATAGTTATTACGAAAAGCGTTCAAAACGTCGCGTCAGACTAGAAATAAAATGAATTTTCGAGAACTGATTTTTCAATTACCATCGACAGTAAAAAGAACATAAGAAATATTGAGAAAATTCATGTTAGAATTATTAATCATACTTTTTCGGTCATATTTACAACATATATATTCTCAAGTTCACGTTGGGTATGTTTTGTATGAGAGCCGATTCAAGAAGACAGCATCTGTGTAGAGTAGAGGCAGGAAACATTGGGTGAGGTGATAGGACACAAATGTTTTTGGGTGAGGTGACAGGACACAAATCAATAGGTAAAGATAATTCAAAACACGAATCAATGGGTACATAGCATGTTTTCTCTTCTTTCTTCTGTGTTGGTTCGGGGTCTTGAAGTGGGTAGAATGTAATTATGTGTTAATTGGCCGTTGATTGCTGGTGTTGACTTTTTGATGTGTAGTGCCTCGCTGATGTCGAGTCTCCTGTTATCGTTGTATCTGTTGATAATTTCTGTGTTATTTGTTAAGATTTCTCTGGTGATGGTCTGGTTGTGTGAGATTATATGCTCCTTGATGGAGTCCTGTTGTTTGTGCATTGTTAATCGCCTAGAAAGAGACGTTGTTGTCTTGCCTATATACTGAGATCTTTGGGGCTAACAGTCCCCAAGTGGGCATGTGAAGGCATAGACGACGTTTGTTTCCTTCAAGGCGTTCTGTTTGGTGCCTGCAGAGTTATTCATGAGTAGGTTGGTCGTTTTCTTGTTTTTGTAGTTAAGTGTCAATTGTATTTTCTGATTTTTGTCTGTGGGGATAACGTTCCCATTAATAATATCTTTCAGGACACTTTCCTCCATTTTATGAGCCGTCGAAAAGAAGTTCCTGTAAAATAGTCTAATAGGGGGTACAAGTGTTGTGCTAGTTGACTCTTCAGAGGTTGCTTGGCGTTTCACTTTTATTTTGATGAAAGGTGAAGTCTGAGAACGGTGTTCAGGGTGGGCCGCCACCTGGACGCAGCCAGCCTGAGGATGGGCTGTCTAACCTATGGAGACGTTCCATTTTTAATAACGTGTTGGCAGAGTCCGATAGGTTAGGTATTATCTAAAGGTTAAGGCGACACCCGGACCTCCAGTGGAGCGCCCAGCGGAGTCGATCACTTTTAGTACAATTTATAACCCCGTAATATTGGCAACGGTTAGGGGAAACAGCTAACTCGTTAACGTAGTCTCAGAGAGGACACAACCTGGCTTCTTACCTAACTTTACGCTAGAGATCATTCCGCTAACATACGACGAATTAATAAATGTTAAAGCACCGAAATATTGACTGTTTCTTCATTCGCCTTGATAAGTAAAGTGGGTTGCCTGCGTTCATACGTGTCTGGAGAAGCAAACAGTTGTGTTATTACCGGAGTGGCTAATACAGAGAAGGGTTAGGCTTATGACAGTTAAAGATGACAAGATGGTCATTAATCCAAGACTTGTCTTCCTCAGTGTTGATGAATGATGAACACTTTATGTGTTCCATCCCCAGGCTGTGATGGTCCCAGCTGTGGCTGACCCTACCAACCATCCCCAGGCTGTGGTGGTCCCAGCTGTGGTCGACCCTACCAACCATCCCCAGGCTGTGATGGTCCCAGCTGTGGCCGACCCTACCAACCATCCCCAGGCTGTGGTGGTCCCAGCTGTGGCTGACCCTACCACCATCCCCAGGCTGTGGTGGTCCCAGCTGTGGCTGACCCTACCAACCATCCCCAGGCTGTGATGGTCCCAGCTGTGGCTGACCCTACCAACCATCCCCAGGCTGTGGTGGTCCCAGCTGTGGCTGACCCTACCAACCATCCTCAGGCTGTGGTGGTCCCAGCTGTGGCTGACCCTACCAACCATCCCCAGGCTGTGATGGTCCCAGCTGTGGCTGACCCTACCAACCATCCCCAGGCTGTGATGGTCCCAGCTGTGGTCGACCCTACCAACCATCCCCAGGCTGTGGTGGTCCCAGCTGTGGCTGACCCTACCAACCATCCCCAGGCTGTGGCTGACCCTACCAACCATCCCCAGGCTGTGATGGTCCCAGCTGTGGCTGACCCTACCAACCATCCCCAGGCTGTGGTGGTCCCAGCTGTGGTCGACCCTACCAACCATCCTCAGGCTGTGATGGTCCCAGCTGTGGCTGACCCTACCAACCATCCCCAGCTGTGGTGGTCCCAGCTGTGGCTGACCCTACCAACCATCCTCAGGCTGTGGTGGTCCCAGCTGTGGCTGACCCTACCAACCATCCCCAGGCTGTGATGGTCCCAGCTGTGGCTGACCCTACCAACCATCCCCAGGCTGTGGTGGTCCCAGCTGTGGCTGACCCTACCAACCATCCCCAGGCTGTGGTGGTCCCAGCTGTGGCTGACCCTACCAACCATCCTCAGGCTGTGGTGGTCCCAGCTGTGGCTGACCCTACCAACCATCCCCAGGCTGTGGTGGTCCCAGCTGTGGTCGACCCTACCAACCATCCAGAGGCTGTGATGGTCCCAGCTGTGGCTGACCCTACCAACCATCCCCAGGCTGTGGTGGTCCCAGCTGTGGCTGACCCTACCAACCATCCTCAGGCTGTGGTGGTCCCAGCTGTGGCTGACCCTACCAACCATCCCCAGGCTGTGGTGGTCCCAGCTGTGGTCGACCCTACCAACCATCCCCAGGCTGTGATGGTCCCAGCTGTGGCTGACCCTACCAACCATCCCCAGGCTGTGGTGGTCCCAGCTGTGGCTGACCCTACCAACCATCCCCAGGCTGTGATGGTCCCAGCTGTGGCTGACCCTACCAACCATCCCCAGGCTGTGGTGGTCCCAGCTGTGGCTGACCCTACCAACCATCCCCAGGCTGTGATGGTCCCAGCTGTGGCTGACCCTACCAACCATCCCCAGGCTGTGGTGGTCCCAGCTGTGGCTGACCCTACCAACCATCCTCAGGCTGTGGTGGTCCCAGCTGTGGCTGACCCTACCAACCATCCCCAGGCTGTGGTGGTCCCAGCTGTGGCTGACCCTACCAACCATCCAGAGGCTGTGGTGGTCCCAGCTGTGGCTGACCCTACCACCATCCCCAGGCTGTGGTGGTCCCAGCTGTGGTCGACCCTACCAACCATCCCCAGGCTGTGGTGGTCCCAGCTGTGGCTGACCCTACCAACCATCCAGAGGCTGTGGTGGTCCCAGCTGTGGCTGACCCTACCAACCATCCCCAGGCTGTGGTGGTCCCAGCTGTGGCTGACCCTACCAACCATCCCCAGGCTGTGATGGTCCCAGCTGTGGCTGACCCTACCAACCGTCCCCAGGCTGTGATGGTCCCAGCTGTGGCTGACCCTACCAACCATCCAGAGGCTGTGGTGGTCCCAGCTGTGGCTGACCCTACCAACCATCCCCAGGCTGTGGTGGTCCCAGCTGTGGCTGACCCTACCAACTATCCCCAGGCTGTGATGGTCCCAGCTGTGGCTGACCCTACCAACCATCCCCAGGCTGTGGTGGTCCCAGCTGTGGCTGACCCTACCAACCATCCTCAGGCTGTGGTGGTCCCAGCTGTGGCTGACCCTACCAACCATCCCCAGGCTGTGGTGGTCCCAGCTGTGGCTGACCCTACCAACCATCCAGAGGCTGTGGTGGTCCCAGCTGTGGCTGACCCTACCAACCATCCCCAGGCTGTGATGGTCCCAGCTGTGGCTGACCCTACCAACCATCCCCAGGCTGTGGTGGTCCCAGCTGTGGCTGACCCTACCAACCATCCCCAGGCTGTGGTGGTCCCAGCTGTGGTCGACCCTACCAACCATCCTCAGGCTGTGGTGGTCCCAGCTGTGGTCGACCCTACCAACCATCCCCAGGCTGTGATGGTCCCAGCTGTGGCTGACCCTACCAACCATCCCCAGGCTGTGGTGGTCCCAGCTGTGGCTGACCCTACCAACCATCCTCAGGCTGTGGTGGTCCCAGCTGTGGCTGACCCTACCAACCATCCCCAGGCTGTGGTGGTCCCAGCTGTGGCTGACCCTACCAACCATCCCCAGGCTGTGATGGTCCCAGCTGTGGCTGACCCTACCAACCATCCCCAGGCTGTGGTGGTCCCAGCTGTGGTCGACCCTACCAACCATCCCCAGGCTGTGGTGGTCCCAGCTGTGGCTGACCCTACCAACCATCCAGAGGCTGTGGTGGTCCCAGCTGTGGCTGACCCTACCAACCATCCAGAGGCTGTGGTGGTCCCAGCTGTGGCTGACCCTACCAACCATCCCCAGGCTGTGATGGTCCCAGCTGTGGCTGACCCTACCAACCATCCCCAGGCTGTGGTGGTCCCAGCTGTGGCTGACCCTACCAACCGTCCTCAGGCTGTGGTGGTCCCAGCTGTGGCTGACCCTACCAACCATCCCCAGGCTGTGATGGTCCCAGCTGTGGCTGACCCTACCAACCGTCCCCAGGCTGTGATGGTCCCAGCTGTGGCTGACCCTACCAACCGTCCCCAGGCTGTGGTGGTCCCAGCTGTGGCTGACCCTACCAACCATCCTCAGGCTGTGGTGGTCCCAGCTGTGGCTGACCCTACCAACCATCCTCAGGCTGTGGTGGTCCCAGCTGTGGTCGACCCTACCAACCATCCTCAGGCTGTGGTGGTCCCAGCTGTGGCTGACCCTACCAACCATCCAGAGGCTGTGGTGGTCCCAGCTGTGGCTGACCCTACCAACCATCCCCAGGCTGTGGTGGTCCCAGCTGTGGCTGACCCTACCAACCATCCAGAGGCTGTGGTGGTCCCAGCTCTGGCTGACCCTACCAACCATCCTCAGGCTGTGATGGTCCCAGACTGTGGCTGACCCTACCAACCATCCCCAGGCTGTGATGGTCCCAGACTGTGGCTGACCCTACCAACCATCCAGAGGCTGTGGTCGTCCAACCAGTAACAGAAAGCCTCATACACATCAGCCAAATGGCCTTGGACCCCATTCCCCATCTTAATAGTGGCAATAGACCCCATACCCATCCTACGACTGACAGTGGACTCCATAACAATCCTACGAGTGTAAGAGAACTCCATAACCATCCTACGAGTCGCATAGGATTCCATAACCATCCTACGCATTCCGGAAGTCTTCATACTCATACTATAAGTGGCAGAGGACTCTATAACCATCCTACGAGTGGTAGAGAACTCTATAACCATCCTACGAGTGTAAAAGACTCCATAACTATCCAACATGTGGCAGTGGACTCCATAACAATCCTACGAGTGGCAGAGGACTATAATCATCCTGCGAAGAGCAGTGGACTCCATATCCATCCTATGAGTGTCAGTGGACTCCATAACCATCCTACGAGTGGCAGAGGACTCTGATTGAGGACCTGGTTGTCCAGAGGACCTGGTTGATACCTGGTTGATGGGGTTCTGGGAGTTCTTCTACTCCCCAAGCCCGGCCCGAGGCCAGGTTCGACTTGTGAGAGTTTGGTCCACCAGGCTGTTGCTTGGAGCGGCCCGCAGGCCCACATACCCACCACAGCCCGGTTGGTCCGGCACTCCTTGGAGGAAACAATCTAGTTTTCTCTTGAAGATGTCCACGGTTGTTCCGGCAATATTTCTTATGCTCGCTGGGAGGATGTTGAACAACCGCGGACCATAATCATCCTACGAGAGTAAAAGAGTCCATAACTATCCTACGAGTTCCAGAGGACTCCATAACAATCCCACGAGTGGCAGTGAATTCCATACCCATCCTATGAGTGGTAGTGGACCTCATACCCATCCCACGAGTGGCAGTGAACTCCATAACCTTCCTATGAGTGACAGTGAGCTCCATAATCATCCTACGAGTCGCAGAGGACTCCATACCCATTATATAAGTGGCAGTGAACTCCATAACAATCATGCGAATGGCAGCAGACTTTATAACCATCCTACGAGTGGTAGTGGACCCCATACCCATCCTACGAGTGGTAGTGGACCCCATACCCATCCTACGAGTGGTAGTGGACACCATACCCATCCTACGAGTGGTAGTGGACCCCATACCCATCCTACGAGTGGTAGTGGAACCCATACCCATCCTACGAGTGGTAATGGACCCCATACCCATCCTACGAGTGGTAGTGGACCCCATACCCATCCTACGAGTGGTAGTGAACCCCATACCCATCCTACGAGTGGTAGTGGACCCCATACCCATCCTACGAGTGGTATTGGACCCCATACCTATCCTACGAGTGGTAGTGGACCCCATACCCATCCTACGAGTGGTAGCGGACCCCATAACCATCCTACGAGTGGTAGTGGACCCCATACCCATCCTACGAGTGGTAGTGGAACCCATACCCATCCTACGAGTGGTAATGGACCCCATACCCATCCTACGAGTGGTAGTGGACCCCATACCTATCCTACGAGTGGTAGTGGACCCCATACCCATCCTACGAGTGGTAGTGAACCCCATACCCATCCTACGAGTGGTAGTGGACCCCATAACCATCCTACGAGTGGTAGTGGACCCCATACCCATCCTACGAGTGGTAGTGGAACCCATACCCATCCTACGAGTGGTAATGGACCCCATACCCATCCTACGAGTGGTAGTGGACCCCATACCCATCCTACGAGTGGTAGTGAACCCCATACCCATCCTACGAGTGGTAGTGGACCCCATACCCATCCTACGAGTGGTATTGGACCCCATACCTATCCTACGAGTGGTAGTGGACCCCATACCCATCCTACGAGTGGTAGTGGACCCCATACCCATCCTACGAGTGGTAAGAACATAAGAACAAAGGCAACTGCAGAAGGCCTATTGGCCCATACGAGGCAGCTCCTATTTATAACCACCCAATCCCACTCATATACATGTCCAACCCATGCTTGAAACAATCGAGGGACCCCACCTCCACAATGTTACGCGGCAATTGGTTCCACAAATCAACAACCCTGTTACTGAACCAGTATTTACCCAAGTCTTTCCTAAATCTAAACTTATCCAATTTATACCCATTGTTTCGCGTTCTGTCCTGTGTTGATACTTTCAATACCCTATTAATATCCCCTTTGTTATGTCCATTCATCCACTTGTAAACCTCTATCATGTCACCCCTAACTCTTCGCCTTTCCAGTGAATGCAAATTAAGCTTTGTTAATCTTTCTTCATATGAAAGATTTCTAATTTGGGGAATTAACTTAGTCATCCTACGCTGGACACGTTCAAGTGAATTTATATCCATTCTATAATATGGCGACCAAAACTGAACTGCATAATCTAAATGGGGCCTAACCAGAGCAAGATATAGCTTGAGAACCACACCAGGTGTCTTGTTACTTACGCTGCGATTAATAAATCCGAGTGTCCTATTTGCCTTATTACGAACATTTATGCATTGATCCTTTTGTTTTAAATTCTTACTAATTATAACTCCCAGATCCCTTTCGCAATCCGACTTCGCAATCTCAACACCATCTAGCTCGTATCTTGTAACTCTATCATCATTACCTAGCCTCAGAACTTTACATTTATCAGCATTAAACTGCATCTGCCAGTCCTTTGACCATTTCAAAACCCTATCTAGATCAACTTGAAGTGATAGTGAGTCCTCCTCCGAATTAATTTCCCTACCGATTTTCGTATCATCGGCAAATTTGCAAATGTTGCTACTCAAACCTGAATCTAAATCATTTATATATATTATAAACAACAGAGGTCCCAAGACAGAGCCTTGAGGCACTCCACTTACAACATTTTCCCACTCTGACTTGACTCCATTTATACTAACTCTCTGTTTCCTTTGGTATAGCCATGCCCTAATCCAGCTTAATATAGCACCACCAATACCATGAGCCTCTATCTTTTTAATCAGTCTTTCATGTGGCACTGTATCGAAAGCTTTGCTAAAGTCAAGGTACACAACATCACAATCCTTACCACTATCAACTGCCTCAACTATGCTAGAATAAAAAGATAACAAATTTGTTAAACATGAACGGCCATTTATAAAACCATGTTGCGACTCAATTATTAATTTATGTTTTTCAAGATGAAGACGAATTTTATTTGCTATTATAGATTCGAGTAACTTTCCCACAATAGACGTTAGGCTAATTGGTCGATAGTTAGACGCAAGTGATCTATCTCCTTTCTTAAAAACTGGTATCACATTAGCAACTTTCCAAAACTCTGGCACTGTGCCTGACTCTATTGATTTATTAAATATGATTGACAGTGGGTCACAAAGCTCCTCTTTGCATTCTTTCAGCACTCTGGCAAACACTTCATCCGGCCCTGGGGATTTGTTTGGTTTGAGTTTTACTATTTGTTTAAGAACATCCTCCCTGGTAACTGCTAAACTCGTCAACCTGTCCACGTCCCCACCCATATAGACTTGTTGGGCTGAAGGCATATTGTTAAGTTCCTCTTTAGTAAATACAGATACAAAATATTTATTAAAAATACTACTCATCTCTTCATCACTATCTGTTATTTGACCTGTCTCAGTTTTTAATGGACCTATCCTTTCCCTAGTCTTAGTTCGATATAACTGAAAAAACCCTTTAGGATTTGTCTTTGCTTGCCCTGCTATACGAACTTCATAGTTTCTTTTTGCTTTCCTTATCTCTTTTTTAACATTTCTAACTAGTTGTACGAATTCCTGTTCTAAAGTGACCTCCCCATTTTTAATCATCTTGTACCAAGCTCTCTTTTTACCTATAAGATTCTTCAAATTCTTTGTTATCCACTTTGGGTCATTAGTAATCGATCTATTCAATTTGTGTGGTATACTACGTTCCTGTGCTTTGTTTAGAATATTCTTAAATACGTTATAAATTGAATCTACATCGAAATCCCCATTTACATCACCTATCGCTGGGTTCATGTAGTGGACCCCATACCCATCCTACGAGTGGTAATGGACCCCATACCCATCCTACGAGTGGTATTGGACCCCATACCCATCCTACGAGTGGTAGTGGACCCCATACCCATTCTACGAGTGGTTTTGGACCCCATACCCGTCCAACAAGTGGTAGTGAACCCCAAACCCGTCCTACGAGTGGTAATGGACCCCATACCCATTCTACGAGTGGTAATGGACCCCATACCCATCCTACGAGTGGTAGTGGACCCCATACCCATCCTACGAGTGGTAGTGGACCCCATACCCATCCTACGAGTGGTAGTGGACCCCATACCCATCCTACGAGTGGTAGCGGACCCCATACCCATCCTACGAGTGGTACTGGACCCCATACCCGTCCTACGAGTGGTAGTGGACCCCATACCCATCCTACGAGTGGTAGCGGACCCCATACCCATTCTACGAGTGGTAGCGGACCCCATACCCATCCTACGAGTGGTACTGGACCCCATACCCATCCTACGAGTGGTAGTGGACCCCATACCCATCCTACGAGTGGTAGCGGACCCCATACCCATTCTACGAGCGGTAGCGGACCCCATACCCATCCTACGAGTGGTACTGGACCCCATACCCGTCCTACGAGTGGTAGTGGACCCCATACCCATCCTACGAGTGGTAGTGGACCGCATACCCGTCCTACGAGTGGTAGTGGACCCCATACCCATCCTACGAGTGGTAGTGGACCCCATACCCATCCTACGAATGGTAGTGGACCCCATACCCATCCTACGAGTGGTAGTGGACCCCATACCCATCCTACGAGTGGTAGTGGACCCCATACCCATTCTACGAGTGGTAGCGGACCCCATACCCATCCTACGAGTGGTACTGGACCCCATACCCGTCCTACGAGTGGTAGTGGACCCCATACCCATCCTACGAGTGGTAGTGGACCCCATACCCATCCTACGAGTGGTAGTGGACCCCATACCCATCCTACGAGTGGTAGTGGACCCCATACCCATCCTACGAGTGGTAGTGGACCCCATACCCGTCCTACGAGTGGTAGTGGACCCATACCCGTCCTACGAGTGGTAATGGACCCCATAACCATCCTACGAGTGGTAGTGGACCCCATACCCATCCTACGAGTGGTAGTGGACCCCATACCCGTCCTACGAGTGGTAGTGGACCCCATACCCATCCTACGAGTGGTACTGGAACCCATACCCATCCATCGAGTGGTAGTGGACCCCATACCCGTCCTACGAGTGGTAGTGGACCCCATACCCATTCTTCGAGTGGTAGTGGACCCCATACCCATCCTACGAGTGGTAGTGGACCCCATACTCATACATCGAGTGGTAGTGGACCCCATACCCATCCTACGAGTGGTAGTGGACCCCATACCCGTCCTACGAGTGGTAGTGGACCCCATACCCATTCTTCGAGTGGTAGTGGACCCCATACCCATCCTACGAGTGGTAGTGGACCCCATACTCATACATCGAGTGGTAGTGGACCCCATACCCATCCTACGAGTGGTAGTGGACCCCATACCCGTCCTACGAGTGGTAGTGGACCCCATACCCATCCTACGAGTGGTAGTGGACCCCATACCCATCCTACGAGTGGTAGTGGACCCCATACCCATCCTACGAGTGGTAGTGGACCCCATAGTGTTTATAACGAGTGATAGTGGACCCCATACCCATCCAGTGGGTTCTATACCCATCCTGTGTGTTGTACCGACCTCCATACCTATTCTGAGTATGTGAGATAATTAATAGACCCCATACCCATCTATTATGTGGCAGTGGACCTACATACCCATCCTGTGAGTGATATTCAACCCATACGCACCCTGTAGAAGGTGACGGAAAGACTACATTGCCAACAAATGTTATTATCTAGTTATATATAAATTTAAATTTGTCAATCATTCCTGGTAGAGTGATCCAGCGGGCACCTGTGGGAAGGTTACAGTCACGAGCACGTACTACATCTACGTGACCAATCTTGTTTTGTTTCTCCTTACACAAGGGGTACGGAGTAGGCGACTTCTGGCTTCTATTATCATGCAGTGGTGGTGTTCCTTCCCATAGCGTATGGTAAGCCATACCTTACAAGTTTCCTGGATTTGACCCGACAATCAGTGTTCAACCAGGTCTCAACTGCTGGCTGAATAATGGGCAAATATATATCAATTGGCGACGTCAATCCTCCCGGGCGAATACTTGGCTAAGATTTCGGTAGTACATAATTTTGAGTGAAAAAATTACACATTTCTTCGACATTTGTTATAGAATTGTCTCTGAATTCATGTATCTTTTCGCACTCCATCACATAGTGACGGAGTGATGGAGGGTGTTTCGCACATTGTGACGGAGGGTGTGCGAATAATTTTGTTGACACAGTTTACATTTGGTCAGGTCTACATCAGCAGATAATGACATACATACTTGTAACCGAGTCTAAGCCGAGCAGTAGTAACTTCTAGAAGTCTGCTGATTTTATATGATGAGCCAGAGATGTGTGGCTCCTTCAAGTTCAAGTTCAAGTATGTTTATTGAGATAAGCAAGAAATACAGCTCAAAGGGATAGAGTAGCTTAGGCTATTTCTACCCCCCTCTCCTCTTGCATGGATATAAGGGAAATTGTCGTTTCAGTCGGTGGAAAGTTGGTGGAAAGGATGGAAAGGAAATTGTCGTTCAATCAGTTGAAAATAAATTACCGTTGCAATCGGTAGGAAGGAATACTGTACGTGGTTTCAATCATAGAAATTAGATTGTCTTTCAATCGGAAGGAAAATTATGGTTCAGTAGGAGGAAAGGAACCCGTCGTCCAGTGGAGCGCGCCTAAGAGCTGGGGCAGCGGAGGTTGCATGTCACTTGTCAGAAGTGAAGGTAAAAAGTTTTCCCACTGCGAGAGGGCGGGAAGGTGGCCTTCCAAGCCGACTGGTTCAATGACTGGACACCGGCATAACTGGCGCAAGGAACCAGTCACTTATGGCACCACCGGTAAGTGACCCTACGTGTGAAAGTGGAAAGATTCGTTCTGTAGACTATATTGGGTACGAGTGGTCAGTTCATGTGCCTGGCCGGGAGGCGTGTCAGCAAGACACACTGGTTTTCCTATGCTTCAAAAGTACACAAGAATAATATTTTGTATTCACATACGTTTAA
>WNGS01133014.1:0-11418 GCA_020271785.1 Procambarus virginalis
TAGTAGGAGATAGGTCTGTATGACGCAGGTTGGGATGGGTCTTGCCCTGGTTTAAGGAAAGGAAGAATAATACTGGTCTGCCATTGTGAGGGAATATTTCCGTGAATCCAGCATAGGTTGTAATAGTTTAGAAGAGTGCTATGTGCAGTCCGTGGAAGATATTTGATGAGTTCATATGGAATTCCATCCTCTCCAGGTGCCTTGCCATTAGGTAGGCGGTTAAGGCTAATCGTAGCTCGCTTAAGGTGTACTTGTTGTCGACGCCAAGCATGGGCAGCGGTATGGCACGGTCAATTTCTTGTCTGAGGGAGAGTTCTTGTGCATGAAGGAAAGGTGTTGAGAGGGTAACTAAGAAGACTCCACACATCAAGAGGAAAGAAGACCTCACATCGCCGCCCCTCCCTCGGGACCCTGCCTCCTAGCCTAAGCCAGCCTGGTGTCCAGAAGCCTCATTTTACGCCGTGCAGCTGGGTCTAGCCCTGGCTCTGTCACTCCAACTTCGACGTTTCCTCTCACCCAGGCTATTCTTCAACTATACCCACTTCAAAGCTCATCCAAAGGTATCTTGTCCTATATTTATTGATTGATGACGGACAGGGAAGGGTTGATGTTGCTCAGCAATGTGCATGCGTTGCTGAACCACAACAACGCATCGCTGGGTAAAGCGTGTCTATCAATAATTTTGTTTCTCTCCATAGGTATATGCGCTGAGAATACATTCAGCTGCTTGGATGGTTCTAGATGCCTACGCATGTGGCGGCAATGTGATGGCGAACGTGACTGCGATGATACTCCGACGAACTTTCTTGTGGTAAGTCGGGATGTGTGTTCAATTGCACTCGAAAGACTTCACTCAAATATCAATATTTATTAATACCTAATATTTCATAAATAATACTTCTAAATATTCTTGGCTTGAAATAGGAGCGGCCAGTACGCTCATTCACGGATCTAGGTAACTTGACAAATGATTTGTTATTGTTACATAAAGGAAATGTTAAGTTTACTTCTTAATTTATAAATCAAACAAAAGATAATAATATCTTCGTCATATGTTCTATGTTGTTGTTCTCTATTCTACTTGCCAGTTTTAGTTGAGCCAATAATTTGGAATACTGTAAATGGTATTAGTGGGATTAAAATTTGCCACATCTCCAACTATTATCCATGATGCCATAAAGAAAATATTGTATTATAAAGAAAGCAGAATAGAATTCATCAGATTGTATATTGCTTCAGAAAGCAGGCGACATGACAGCATCATGCTGCACTGTTTAAATTTATTAAATCAAATTATTGTAACATGGGATAGGTATTGGCTATACTTTGTCCTTTATCCGGCCCGTGTATATGTTTACTTAAACTTAATTCCAGGGACCCCAGAGCTAACTCTCAGTCGAGTCCCACGCCACGTGGTCTTAGCCACTCGATCAGCTAAGATTCTACAGCCACGTGACGTCGTACTAGGTTTCCAGCAAACTCGAGGATCTCTACGCCGCCACCACCAGACCATTAACCAAAAGCTGTCAATTAATCGAGGTCTGGACCAATTAATCAATCATTTAACCCTTGGGCCTTAGTCCCCAAATTACTTGGAAAAGAGGGGGGGGGGAATTTACGTTAAGTGTGGGAATTACAGAAAACAAGGGGATATATTAGCTCCTAAACTGGGCTAGGCTTACGACCCAAATAAACAAAGACTCGTGGAGACCAAATGGCAAGGATATCAACACATGCAAAGTTATTCATGAAAATAATAAAATACCGAGGAACAATCTAATCATTTATTTATGCAAATCTAAAAAAACAACTAATAAAAATCACTCCCTGACTTAACACTCCCTAACATGAATTTTTAAAACATTTAATATTCCCTATTGAGGCACGAATGAATTATTTCCCTATAACAAAACTCATCAACTTTTACCTTGACTATGTAACCTGCCGATGGAATGCTGATCTCGGGAGAGGTGGCCCGGGTTGGGGTGGGGGATGAGGGTGTGGGTGGCATGGAGTTGGGGGCCTGGGGTTGGAATAGGTATGGGGTGGTCTGGGGTAGGAGTAGGGGTTGTGGTTGGGGATGGGTTGTCTGAGGTTAGGGTATGGTGTGGGTGGCTTGGGGTTGGAGTAGGGGTTGAGGTTGGGGTATGGTGTGCGTGGCCTGGGGTTGGAGTAGGTATTGGGTGGCCTGAGGTTGGAATAGGTAATGGTGATCTGGGGTTTGGGTATGGTTTGGGGTTGGGTTGCCTGAGGTTGGGGTATGGTTGGGTGGCATGGGGTTGGGGTTAAGGTTGGGTTTGGGTGGCCTGAGGTTGGGGTATGGTGTGGGTGGCCTGGGATTGGAGTTGGAATTGGGTGGCCTGGGGTTGGAGTAGGTATTGGGTGGTCTAGGGTTGGGGTAGGGGTTGAGGTTGGGGTTGGGTTGCCTGAGGTTAGGGTATGGTGTGAGTGGCCTGGGGTTGGGTTATGGTGTGGGTGGCTTGGGGTTGGGGTAGGTATTGGGTGTTCTGGGGTGGGGTAGGGGTTGAGGTTGGGGTATGGTTTGGGTAGCCTGGGGTTGGAGTAGGTATTGGGTGGCCTGAGGTTAGAGTAGGTATTGGGAGGTCTGGGGTTGGGGTAGGGGTTTGAGGTTGTTATTGGAGTTGAGGTTGGTCAACCCGTCCTCGCAAATTTAATAAGTCAATATTGACTTATTAAATATGTGCATAGGTGACATACTTAACATAATAGTTTTCCTTGAAAAGCTTCATATAAAACACCGACCTTACCTAACCTTGTTAGTATGTTAAAATAAGCATCTTATAGCTTCGTAATTACAATTATTACCTAACCTATACCTATAATAGGTTAAGTTACAATTGTAATTATGAAGCTATAAGATGCTTATTTTAACATACTAACAAGGTTAGGTAAGGTCGGTGTTTTCTATGAAGCTTTTCAAGGGAAACTATTATGTTAAGTATGTCACCTATGCACGCAACTAATAAGTCAATATTGACTTATTAAATTTGCGAGGACGGGTTGGGTTGGTATTGGAGTTGAGGTTGGGGTTGGGGTTGAGGTTGGGGCTGGGTGGCTAGAGGTTGGGATAGGGCGTGAGGTGGGGGTTGGGTGGCTTGGGGTTAATGTTGTGGGGTGAGGTATAAGTGGATGTTGTGGTAGTGGTGTTACTTGAGGTAGTTCCTGCTGTGGGTCTGGTTCATGTACTAATTGAACAGGTTGCTGGTCATGTTCCTTACTTAACGGAGCGGGAGGTCCTACCACGCTAAATGATGCCCCCTGTCTAGCACCCTGTATCCCCTGTTGGAATGGCGTCGATGTTGTAGGTGGGGGAACCCAAGACGGCACCCACCACTCAGGGAACGAATTCTCTAATGATTCTCCACTCATATCTACCACCGTGTCAGTACTGGAGTGTGAAGACACCCTAGACTCCCCAGTCATACCCGGAACCCACTGTCGCCTCAGCCCCACTGACTCCACCTGAAACACTAGCTCGGCTACCTGAGCGGTCCACCAGATCCCCGTAGTATGGGAAGGGGTGCCCTCCTCTAAGCGTGCACCCCCCATGGCCCCTACTGACTGGTCCCTGTCTGGGTTAAACATTCCCTGTAATTCCCGGTGCGCTATGCCTCTCGTAACTATCATTTACCCTCACACACGACCCGAGATCTCACTACAACCGAGATCTACACAAATAACAAAATTTACAGCCCTCTTTTTGAAAGAAGAAAGAAAAAAATCTAAATTCCAAAAATATGAATACGTCGATTATTCAAGAGAATCACTTAAGTGAAACTAATTAATGAAGGCGCCTGCCCTGCAGCAGTACCAGATCGTGAAATAATCCGCGGTCCTTTTACCGAAAACTGAGTCGTTTACTTTTAAAAAATTAAAGCATCTTATTCTTATAAATCAATTAAAAAAATAAAGTTACTATCTCGCTGCACTCGTGACATATTAATAAAGATTATTTACTGTGCTCGTACACTAGACGTACTTGAAGTGAACAACTTGGCCACTGATTATTGAAGGAGCGTTCAGCCGCGCTAAAAACACAAGTCCCGCGTTTTTTTTGCTTAAACGCTTAAAAATCAAAATTGTATATCTGAAGGAAATTAACAAGTTTTACGTTAATAACACGCTCTAGCGAATAATACAGACACCCAGGACATGCATCTGTCTAATAAAATCGAATTTTCACCAAAAAAAAACTGTGTTTACTCCCAAGCTGGACTGAAAAAATTCACAACACGATTTTTCTCGAAAAATCACTTAATTCGCCAAAAATATAATTAACACTGCCTGATGTTAAGACCAGAATTACGTCACTTGCGCGCACTAGAGAGTAATACTGGCCCAGGAATGTCACCCTCACACTTGTACTGTAGTTGGAGACCTTGATTATCCTGGAGACGTACTCGTGGGGATGGATTTCCTGTCCCGTTTTAATTACTCTTTGTCTGCAAGCAAAGGTGCTCGGAACGGTAGACTGAGTTTGGGAAGAAGTTCTTACCCAGTGAAAATGGTCGACCATCCTCCAGTTGTAGCATCAGTTAAGAGGAAGCAAAAATATAACGTAAATTTCTCCAATTGTTATTTAAGTCTCTTCAAGACAACGATAGAAGGTCATGTGTTTTGCATGCACTGACTAAACAAACTTGCCCCAACATTCTGTTAAATTCCTGCAAGTTTCCGTAGGGCGTCACATCCTACCAGGTACCACCCTTCAGGTGGCTGGAAGGTGTGGCAGGTTATTGATTCCCCACCATCTTATTGTAGTGCTTGACAAAGGTGCCATCATTCCGGTCGTTAACCTCTCTCATAAGACTTTTAGGTTTAGAGTCGAGGACAGGGTATCTCAGGCTACTGTTGTTGAGAAAGCTGAAATTTATCAGCATGAGAGCAAGGGAGAGCCACCTGCCATCACTGCACAATGTAGTGCGTTACAGGTAACGGAGTGTGTTACCTATTCACAGAACATGACCAAGGAGAGTAGTAAGAATATGAATCATGACATAGACAAACTAATTGCGGCACTAGACTTACAACATGTCTCTCAGGCAGACAGGAAACGTTTGAGGGGGGGGGGGTCTTGCGTAGATTTCCTAGGCTGTTTGCCACTGATGATGACAAGATTGGTCTCCTGGATAGGATTGAACACACTATTCCTCCTGGAGATCATCCTCTGGTGAACACCCGACAGTGGAGGTTGCCGGAACAGGCAAAGATTATCATTAGGAATGAGTGCCAGAAAATGTTGAAGCAAGGCGTGATAGTCTAGTATGTCACCGTGGCTCTCTCCTGTTGTGTTAGTTCGCAAACCGGATGGTAGTTATCACTTCTGTGTGGACTACCGGAAGGTAAACGAAATAACTAAGGGTGATATGTGTATCAATTGCACCGAATACAGGAGATAATCGATCAATTTGGTGCTGCAAAGTATTTCTCAACTCATGACGCGAAATCGGCGTATTGGGCAATTCCTGTTGCGGAACAAGATAGAGACAAAACGGCGTTCTCGGATGGTAGGCACATTTATCAATTCCGTAGGATGCCATTCGAGTTAAAGACAGCGCCTTCGTCATTTCAGAGGGCCATTAACTTCATACTCGGTCCAAGTCTTGGGAAGGCATTCGTTAGCGTACCTGGATGATGATGTGGTATATTCCAGGACGTTTGAGGAACACCTACAAGACTTAACTGAGACTTTGACTTTGTTAGATCGGGCGGGGTTCAAGCTGAATGTTCAGAAGAGCACCCTGGCGGCCCAGAAATTCAAATTTCTGGGGTTCCAGGTGTGCCCAGACGGTATTCGACCTGACCCAGACTCTTGCCGTGCCATTGCTTACAGGCTAACTCCAAGGACAGCAAAGGACGTGCGTAGGTTTTTGGGGGCGGCCGGATATTTTCGTCGGCACATTGAAGGTTTCGCTGGCATTTCAGCACCCTTGACTGATCTGACAAAGAAAATGCGAAGTTCGTTTGGAAACCTGAACATGACGAAGCCTATCGAAAATTTAAGAGCCAACTAATTACGACACCGGTACTGACCATTCCTGATTTCGATAAAGAGTGGGAGGTGCACACTGACGCCAGCGGTATAGCTATTGGCGGGTGTTTAATTCAGCGAGATGAGGATAATTTCCCCCATCCGGTTGCCTATTTCAGTAGAAAGGTCAAGGGACCTGAAGTTCGATATTCGGCCATGGATCAGGAGGCACTGGCAGTAGTAGAGTCAGTTAGATATTACAAGCCATACCTATTTCAGCGCCATTTCGTAATTTACACAGACCATCATGCTTTAACACACATATAAAAAGCGCACGAAATGCCCACGAATGTCACGCTGGTCTCACGAACTTTCGGCCCACTCATTCCAGATATTATATAAGCCTGGTCCAGCACATGTTGTGCCGGATACTTTGAGCAGAAATATCGCGTTAATTAATATAAACTGGAATATTGAAACCATTCAATCAGATAAAATGAGAGAATAGCAGATGAGCGAGCCTAGGTGGAAGGAGATTATCGAGTATTTGGAAGGGGGAAAATACCCTTTAAAGAACCGTAAATTACAGATTTATGATTTTGAGATGAAACAGGGCGTACTGTATTATGTAAATAGTCAAAAAGATAGGGCAGTATTCCAGCTAGTTATTCCGGACGCGTTGCGGTCATTGACATTAAAGCTTGCACATGCATCTAAAGTTGCAGTGCATCCCGGCATTTAAAACTCCCTTAAAGGCAAAGTCTCTATTTTATTTCCCAGGGTTGCTTTCTGAGGTAATCAATTACGTGAAGTCATGTCTTCATTGCCAGAGAAGGAAAGGTACCCTTAAGGTACAAGCTCCACTTCAGGAATTTCCTGAAATTCGTGAACCATTAAATCGTGTGGGGGCCGATTTGATTGACTTACACCACAGTCATTCGGGTAACAGATACGTGTTGGTACTTGTTGACGTGATGACGTGAGTCAGATGCAGTCTCATCACCCCATTATCACGAGATCTCGCACTGCACAGTAACAGTAAAGTAACTTCCTTGGTTAGTATAAATTAGTATTCATTAGATTTTCCTGTAGAGGCAATGCTGTGAATTATTACTTGTACTTGACTCGGGTAGCAGCTTTTACCGTGCTCTGGGGTTCCACCTCCATCAAACCCAGAGTTATATCTATGCTTCCGCCTTGTTGTGTCTGTCTGTTCCCAGGTCTGATTGGTACACCGAACCAGTTGGTTCAGCCACACGTGAACCCTTGTCTGTAAAGACCGAGGGGGGAGGCACGTTACACAAAGCCCTCCCCCCACCAGACCCAGTAACATCAGTTACTTTGGGGGGCGACTATCCAAGAGTCACCCGGCCGACTCCTCACGTCACTAACGATGTCAACGGATGTCATTCTAACAGTCACCGGATGTCAACGTCTAACACCGTGGATAGCTGACTCGAGGTCGCCACTACCCACCAGCTGCATTGTCAAGACTGCAGCAATACCAGCAGTGTTGGAGGAGAGGTCAAGAGAATGGGCGAGCCAGTAGCAGTACTCACAAGTTCTCGTCGGAAGATTGATGATTACGTCGTCTGAGTAACAAGGAAGTGGAACTAAGGCGGTCACAGGTGGAAGGCACAATCTCCCTGCAGAGTTCCGGGACTTCCTATAGAAAGTCGCAGAATTGCCTCCTTTGACCTAAAGTCAGCGGTATGAGGGTATACACAGTTGGTGTTTATGGCCTAGTAACCTGGTGACATCAAGAAACGCCTGAGACGATATGAGCCATGATGGAAGGCGGTATCCACCTGTTCTGCAAACAAGCCACCCGCCTCAACGACCCTCTGACACCACCGCTGTCACGAGACATCGTTAGCACGTCCAGTCCTGCTCGTCTGTGGTCATCTGCGACGTCAAGTTTTACATGAAGACTGCCGTGTGAGCTGTGGGTGATGTGAAGATGTGTGAACTTTTGGGAGCCAGGTCAATGGTCGAGTGACAGTATTCTACAGCTGGCACTTGGCGCTCCGCTCTGGTACACTCTGTCGTCATTCAAGAGTACCGGGATGGGAGTACAAGAGGACCAGGGATCTACATCAACGCATGGTAGAAGCAAGATCGTCATCGACATCATTGTCATCGAATACATTCAGCGTTCATCTTCATCGTTTTTTTATATTTAAAAAGAACAATTGGTGAAAAAAGATAAAGTGAAGTAGGCTCTGAACACCTTTATAAAGCACATCTGGACACTTTTGTTTAAATGTTGAAAAAGAGATTTAGAATCAATATTATTCTGGAATAGTGAAATGCGGAAAATTCTCCTATATGACTTGGTCATTCATTAAAAGCCGCCAGTGTGAGTTTTTGAACACAGGAGGGGCGGACCAATGAAAACATTAACACTCTTAAATTGAGTGGGGACACTTGGCTGTACAGTCAGCTGCAACCTGTGATTTAGTTGTAGTACAATTTTTAGATATACGAAATAAAAACTAGGTTTGTTTTTATTGGCAGAATGTCAGTGATGACATTGCTTTACGAATAAATGGAACATGGGAAGGAAAGGTAAAAGTTGCAGTGGAGTTTAGTAATCTCATGTCTGCCTCTATAAGAAACTAAGTTCATTTAGGGAGTGATAGTTCGGGAGTGCTTATTATTTTATATTTATTAGCTTTTGGTAATAAACTCTGTTAAGATTTTCTTGTTTCGTATTTTTGAGTATTTCCATGAATGATTTTACATGTGATGGTCCTTGCCATGTGGTCTCCACGAGTCTTGGTTTATTTGGGTCGCAAGCCTTGCCCAATTTAAGAGCTAAAATATCCCCTTGTTTTCAGTAAATTCCCACACTTAACGTAAATTCATCCCCCCCTCTTTTTTCAAGTAATTTGGGGATTAAGCCCCAAGGGTTAAATGATTGATTAATTGGTCTAGACCCCGATTAATTGACGCTTTTGGTTAATGGTCTGGTGGTGGTGGCGTAAAAGGATCCGTTGAGTTTGCTAGAAAACCTAGTACGACGTCACGAAGCTGTAGAATCTTAGCCGATCGAGCGGCTAAGACCACGTGGCGTGGGACTCGGCTGAGAGTTAGCTCTGGTGTCCTTGGAATTAAATTTAAGTAAGTTGATTACAGGCGGGGTAAAGGACGAAATGCGAGTCAATACCACGTTCCGTATTACATCACCGTCACTACCACGACCCACCACACTTGTCTCACTGTCACTACCACCATCCATCAGCACACGTCTCACCATCACTACCACCACCACCACACTTGTCTCACCACACTACCACCACCACCACACTTGTCTCACCATCACTACCACCACCCATCTCTCCTGTCTCACCGTCACTACCACCACACTTTTATCACCGTCACTACCACCACTAGCACCCCACTTGTCTCCCTGTCACCTTCACTACCATCACACTTGTGTCACCGTCACCACCACCACACATTCCTCACCGTCACTACCAACACCACAACACTTGTTTCAGCTGTCCTTACCACTACCATCACCACCACTCTTGTCTCACCGTCACTATCACCACCTATCACCACACCTGTCTCACTGTCACTACCACCACCACACTTTTCTCATTGTCACTACTACCACTACCACCCTAATTGTATCCCTGTCACCACCACCATGACATTTGTCTCACGTCACTACCATCACCGCACTTCCCCCCCCCCCCCCCAACCCCCCCCCAACCCCCCCCCCCCCCCGAGCCCCCCCCCTACCCACCCAAGCCCTCCTTTCTCCCCCCCCCCCAAGCCCCTCCCTCCACCCAAGCCTCCCTCCACACCCTCCATCGCCCAACCCTCTCCAAACCAGATCCTTCAAGCCCCCTCACAACCTATATCCCCCTCACCCTCAGCCCCCCTCACAACTCAGGGCCCACCCTTCCTCTCCCTATCCCAGACCTCCATGTTTACCTACTCCATTGCAATCAGCAAATACTGAGGATGGACAGAAAAGTGTTAGCTTCAAGGTGATGTACTCAAACATTGATGGGATTGTAAGCAAGACAAGTGAACTTAGGGAAAGAGCACAAGAAGTAAATCCAGATGTAATTGGACTCACAGAAACAAATCTCTCAGGAATCATAAAAAATGCGGTGTTCCCTCAGGAATACACTGTAATAAGGAAGGAGAGGCAAGGTAGGGGAGGAGGTGGAGTGGCCCTACTCATGAGAAAGGAATGGAGTTTCAAGGAGATGGTTATCCAGGCTGTGAAGGGTTTAGAGACTACATAACAGGCACCATGATGATGGGAGGACCAAGAGTAGTAGTAGCAGTGATATATAACCCTCCACCAAATGACAGAAGACCCAGGGAAGAGTATGACAGAAAAAACTTGGCAGTTAACAATATAATTGAGAGGGCAGCCTCTGCTGCCGGTAGAATTCGATCCCATCTGCTCATCATGGGTGACTTCAATCACGGAAGGATAGTTTGGAGAACAAGGATCCACATGGATTAGAGGAAACATGGCGAGCTAAACTACTGGAGGTAGTAACAAGAAACTTCTTAAGCCAGCATGTCAAAGAACCCACAAGAGTGAGGGGAAACGATGAATCAGCGAGACTCGACCTAGTATTCACTCTGAATGACTCCGACATAAAGGAAATTGACTTCGAGGGCCCCAGTAGGAATGAGCGATCACAGTGTTCTGACATTTGAGTATCTGGTCGAAGAAGGGCTTAAGCACACGAGAAAGGGAACTGAAAGCAAAAGGCTAGCATTCCGTAAGGGAAACTATGAGGAGTTGAGAAAATTCCTAACGGATATAACATGGGAAACTGAGCTAAGGGGAAAGACGGCCCAAGACATGATAGAATACATCACCCAGATATGTAAGGAGGCAGCAGAAAAGTTTATCCCGGTCAAAAAGGTAAAAAAATGAAATGCAGATGAGAAACTCATGGTTTAATCAGAGATGTATTCTAGCTATGCAGCAAAGTAAAAGGGCGTGGAAACTATAGGAATATCAGGACGCTTGAGAGCAGAGAAAGATACCAGTGCCAGGAATGATTATATCAGGATGAAAAGAGAGGCAGAAAGACAAAACGAAAATGACATAGCAAGCAAGGCTAAGACTCAACCCAAATTGCTACACAGCCACATCAGGAAAAAAGACAACAATGAAGGAACAGGTAATGAAACTGAGGATAAGGGCAGACAGATTCACTACAATCGACAAAGAAGTGTGAGAGGAACTCAATAGGAAATTCAGGAAGTCTTCACACTGGAGCAAGAGAAGTTCCAGAGATAAGGGAAGGAATAGTTAACAGGCACCACTAGAGGAATTGAGATTACCAGTGGAGATGTAAAGAAGCTTTTGCTAGAGTTGGATGTGACAAAGGCTATAGGCCAGGATGGAAAATCGCCATGGATACTAAAGGAAGGAGCAGAAT
>WNGS01133026.1:10848-23680 GCA_020271785.1 Procambarus virginalis
CAACACTGACCACACACTGCAACACTGACCACACACTGCACACTGACCACACACTGCAACACTGACCACACACTGCAACACTGACCACACACTGCAACACTGACCACACACTGCAACACTGACCACACACTGCAACACTGACCACACACTGCAACACTGACCACACACTGCAACACTACCACACCTGCAACACTGACCACACACTGCAACACTGACCACACACTGCACACTACCACACACTGCAACACTGACCACACACTGCAACACTGACCACACTTGCAACACTGACCACACACTGCAACACTGACCACACACTGCAACACTGACCACACACTGCAACACTGACCACACACTGCAACACTGACCACACACTGCAACACTGACCACACACTGCAACACTGACCACACACTGCAACACTGACCACACCTGCAACACTGACCACACACTGCAACACTACCACACACTGCAACACTGACCACACACTGCAACACTAACCACACACTGCAACACTGACCACACACTGCAACACTGACCACACACTGCAACACTAACCACACACTGCAACACTGACCACACACTGCAACACTGACCACACACTGCAACACTGACCACACACTGCAACACTGACCACACACTGCAACACTGACCACACACTGCAACACTGACCACACACTGCAACACTGACCACACACTGCAACACTGACCACACACTGCAACACTAACCACACACTGCAACACTGACCACACACTGCAACACTGACCACACACTGCAACACTGACCACACACTGCAACACTGACCACACACTGCAACACTGACCACACACTGCAACACTGACCACACACTGCAACACTGACCACACACTGCAACACTGACCACACACTGCAACACTGACCACACACTGCAACACTAACCACACACTGCAACACTGACCACACACTGCAACACTGACCACACACTGCAACACTGACCACACACTGCAACACTGACCACACACTGCAACACTGAACACACACTGCAACACTGACCACACACTGCAACACTGACCACATACTCAACACTAACCACACACTGCAACACTGACCACACCTGCAACACTGACCCACACACTGCAACACTGACCACACACTGCAACTAACCACACACTGCACACTGACCACACACTGCAACACTAACCACACACTGCAACACTGACCACACACTGCAACACTGACCACACACTGCAACACTACCACACACTGCAACACTGACCACACACTGCAACACTGACCACACACTGCAACACTACCACAAACACTGCAACACTGACCACACACTGCAACACTGACCACACACTGCAACACTGACCACACACTGCAACACTAACCACACACTGCAACACTGACCACACACTGCAACACTGACCACACACTGCAACACTAACCACACACTGCAACACTGACCACACACTGCAACACTGACCACACACTGCAACACTGACCCACACTGCAACACTGACCACACACTGCAACACTGACCACACACTGCAACACTAACCACACACTGCAACACTGACCACACACTGCAACACTGACCACACACTGCAACACTAACCACACACTGCAACACTGACCACACACTGCAACACTGACCACACACTGCAACACTGACCACACACTGCAACACTGACCACACACTGCAACACTGACCACACACTGCAACACTGACCACACACTGCAACACTGACCACACACTGCAACACTGACCACACACTGCAACACTGACCACACACTGCAACACTGACCACACACTGCAACACTGACCACACACTGCAACACTAACCACACACTGCAACACTGACCACACACTGCAACACTGACCACACACTGCAACACTGACCACACACTGCAACACTGACCACACACTGCAACACTGACCACACACTGCAACACTGACCACACACTGCAACACTGACCACACACTGCAACACTGACCACACACTGCAACACTGACCACACACTGCAACACTGACCACACACTGCAACACTGACCACACACTGCAACACTAACCACACACTGCAACACTGACCACACACTGCAACACTGACCACACACTGCAACACTACCCACACACTGCAACACTGACCACACACTGCAACACTGACCACACACTGCAACACTACCACACACTGCAACACTAACCACACACTGCAACACTGACCACACACTGCAACACTGACCACACACTGCAACACTGAACCACACACTGCAACACTGACCACACACTGCAACACTGACCACACACTGCAACACTGACCACACACTGCAACACTGACCACACACTGCAACACTGACCACACACTGCAACACTGACCACACACTGCAACACTGACCACACACTGCAACACTGACCACACAATGCAACACTGACCACACACTGCAACACTGACCACACACTGCAACACTGACCACACACTGCAACACTGACCACACACTGCAACACTAACCACACACTGCAACACTGACCACACACTGCAACACTGACCACACACTGCAACACTGACCACACACTGCAACACTGACCACACACTGCAACACTGACCACACACTGCAACACTGACCACACACTGCAACACTGACCACACACTGCAACACTGACCACACACTGCAACACTGACCACACACTGCAACACTAACCACACACTGCAACACTGACCACACACTGCAACACTGACCACACACTGCAACACTGACCACACACTGCAACACTGACCACACACTGCAACACTGACCACACACTGCAACACTGACCACACACTGCAACACTGACCACATAATTCACACTAACCACACTGCAACACTGACCACACACTGCAACACTACCACACACTGCAACACTGACCACACACTGCAACACTGACCACACACTGCAACACTGACCACACACTGCAACACTGACCACACACTGCAACACTAACCACACACTGCAACACTGACCACATAATTCAACACTAACCACACACTGCAACACTGACCACACACTGCAACACTGACCACACACTGCAACACTGACCACACACTGCAACACTGACCACACACTGCAACACTGACCACACACTGCAACACTGACCACACACTGCAACACTGACCACACACTGCAACACTGACCACACACTGCAACACTGACACACACACTGCAACACTGACCACACACTGCAACACTGACCACACACTGCAACACTGACCACACACTGCAACACTGACCACACACTGCAACACTGACCACACACTGCAACACTGACCACACACTGCAACACTGACCACACACTGCAACACTAACCACACACTGCAACACTGACCACACACTGCAACACTGACCACACACTGCAACACTGACCACACACTGCAACACTACCACACACTGCAACACTGACCACACACTGCAACACTGACCACACACTGCAACACTAACCACACACTGCAACACTGACCACACACTGCAACACTGACCACACACTGCAACACTGACCACACACTGCAACACTAACCACACACTGCAACACTGACCACACACTGCAACACTGACCACACACTGCAACACTAACCACACACTGCAACACTGACCACACACTGCAACACTAACCACACACTGCAACACTGACCACACACTGCAACACTGACCACACACTGCAACACTGACCACACACTGCAACACTGACCACACACTGCAACACTGACCACACAAAAAACCACACACTGCAACACTAACCACACACTGCAACACTGACCACACACTGCAACACTGACCACACACTGCAACACTGACCACACACTGCAACACTGACCACACACTGCAACACTGACCACACACTGCAACACTGACCACACACTGCAACACTAACCACACACTGCAACACTAACCACACACTGCAACACTAACCACACACTGCAACACTGACCACACACTGCAACACTGACCACACACTGCAACACTGACCACACACTGCAACACTGACCACACAATTCAACTACCACACACTGCAACACTGACCACATAATGCAACACTGACCACACACTGCAACACTGACCACACACTGCAACTGACCACACACTGCAACACTGACCACACACTGCAACACTGACCACACAATGCAACACTGACCACACACTGCAACACTGACCACACACTGCAACACTGACCACACACTGCAACACTGACCACACTGCAACACTACCACACACTGCAACACTGACCACACACTGCAACACTGACCACACACTTCAACACTGACCACACACTGCAACACTGACCACACACTGCAACACTGACCACACACTGCAACACTGACCACACACTGCAACACTGACCACACAATGCAACACTAACCACACACTGCAACACTGACCACACACTGCAACACTAACCACACACTGCAACACTGACCACACACTGCAACACTAACCACACACTGCAACACTGACCACACACTGCAACACTGACCACACACTGCAACACTAACCACACACTGCAACACTGACCACACACTGCACACTAACCACACACTGCAACACTGACCACACACTCAACACTACCCACACACTGCAACACTGACCACACACTGCAACACTGACCACACACTGCAACACTGACCACCACTGCAACACTGACCACACACTGCAACACTGACCACACACTGCAACACTGACCACCACTGCAACACTGACCACACACTGCAACACTGACCACACACTGCAACACTGACCACACACTGCAACACTGACCACACACTGCAACACTGACCACAACTGCAACACTAACCACACACTGCAACACTGACCACACACTGCAACACTACCACACACTGCAACACTGACCACACACTGCAACACTGACCACACACTGCAACACTGACCACACACTGCAACACTGACCACACACTGCAACACTGACCACACACTGCAACACTGACCACACACTGCAACACTGACCACACACTGCAACACTGACCACACACTGCAACACTAACCACACACTGCAACACTAACCACACACTGCAACACTGACCACACACTGCAACACTGACCACACACTGCAACACTGACCACACACTGCAACACTGACCACACACTGCAACACTGACCACACACTGCAACACTGACCACACACTGCAACACTGACCACACACTGCAACACTGACCACACACTGCAACACTAACCACACACTGCAACACTGACCACACACTGCAACACTGACCACACACTGCAACACTGACCACACACTGCAACACTGACCACACACTGCAACACTGAACACACTGCAACACTGACCACACACTGCAACACTGACCACATAATTCAACACTAACCACACACTGCAACACTAACCACACACTGCAACACTGACCACACACTGCAACACTGACCACACACTGCAACACTACCACACACTGCAACACTGACCACACACTGCAACACTAACCACACTGCAACACAACCACACACTGCAACACTGACCACACACTGCAACACTGACCACACACTGCAACACTGACCACACACTGCAACACTAACCACACACTGCAACACTGACCACACACTGCAACACTGACCACACACTGCAACACTGACCACACACTGCAACACACCCACACACTGCAACACTAACCACACACTGCAACACTGACCACACACTGCAACACTGACCACACACTGCAACACTGACCACACACTGCAACACTAACCACACACTGCAACACTGACCACACACTGCAACACTGACCACACACTGCAACACTACCACACACTGCAACACTGACCACACACTGCAACACTGACCACACACTGCAACACTGACCACACACTGCAACACTGACCACACACTGCAACACTGACCACACACTGCAACACTGACCACACACTGCAACACTGACCCACACTGCAACACTAACCACACACTGCAACACTAACCACACACTGCAACACTGACCACACACTGCAACACTGACCACACACTGCAACACTAACCACACACTGCAACACTGACCACACACTGCAACACTGACCACACACTGCAACACTGACCACACACTGCAACACTAACCACACACTGCAACACTGACCACACACTGCAACACTAACCACACACTGCAACACTGACCACACACTGCAACACTGACCACACACTGCAACACTGACCACACACTGCAACACTGACCCACACTGCAACACTGAACACCACTGCAACACTGACCACACACTGCAACACTACCACACACTGCAACACTGACCACACACTGCAACACTGACCACACACTGCAACACTAACCACACACTGCAACACTGACCACACACTGCAACACTGACCACACACTGCAACACTGACCACACACTGCAACACTAACCACACACTGCAACACTAACACACACTGCAACACTAACCACACACTGCAACACTGACCACACACTGCAACACTGACCACACACTGCAACACTGACCACACACTGCAACACTGACCACATATTCAACACTAACCACACACTGCAACACTGACCACAATTCAACACTGACCACACACTGCAACACTGACCACACACTGCAACACTGACCACACACTGCAACACTGACCACACACTGAAACACTGACCACACATGCAACACTGACCACAGTGACGTTGTGACTGGTGTGTGACGTTGTGACTGGTGTGTGACGTACACTGACCACACACTGCAACACTGACCACACAATTCAACACTAACCACACACTGCAACACTGACCACACACTGCAACACTGACCACACACTGCAACACTGACCACACACTGCAACACTGACCACACACTGCAACACTGACCACACACTGCAACACTGACCACACAATGCAACACTGACCACACACTGCAACACTGACCACACACTGCAACACTGACCACACACTGCAACACTGACCACACACTGCAACACTAACCACACCTGCAACACTAACCACACACTGCAACACTGACCACACACTGCAACACTGACCACACACTGCAACACTGACCCACACTGCAACACTGACCACACACTGCAACACTGACCACACACTGCAACACTGACCACACACTGCAACACTGACCACACACTGCAACACTGACCACACACTGCAACACTGACCACACACTGCAACACTGACCACACACTGCAACACTGACACCACACTGCAACACTGACCACACACTGCAACACTGACCACACACTGCAACACTGACCACACACTGCAACACTGACCACACACTGCAACACTGACCACACACTGCAACACTGACACACACTGCAACACTGACCACACACTGCAACACTGACCACACACTGCAACACTGACCACACACTGCAACACTGACCACACACTGCAACACTGACCACACACTGCAACACTGAACCACACACTGCAACACTGACCACACACTGCAACACTGACCACACACTGCAACACTGACCACACACTGCAACACTGACCACACACTGCAACACTGACCACACACTGCAACACTAACCACACACTGCAACACTGACCACACACTGCAACACTGACCACACAACTCAACACTAACCACACACTGCAACACTGACCACACACTGCAACACTGACCACACACTGCAACACTGACCACACACTGCAACACTGACCACACACTGCAACACTGACCACACACTGCAACACTACCACACACTGCAACACTGACCACACACTGCAACACTGACCACACACTGCAACACTGACCACACACTGCAACACTGACCACACACTGCAACACTAACCACACACTGCAACACTGACCACACACTGCAACACTGACCACACACTGCAACACTAACCACACACTGCAACACTGACCACACACTGCAACACAACCACACACTGCAACACTGACACACACTGCAACACTGACCACACACTGCAACACTGACCACACACTGCAACACTGACCACACACTGCAACACTGACCACACACTGCAACACTGACCACACACTGCAACACTGACCACACACTGCAACACTGACCACACACTGCAACACTGACCACACACTGCAACACTGACCACACACTGCAACACTGACCACACACTGCAACACTGACCACACACTGCAACACTGACCACACACTGCAACACTGAACACACACTGCAACACTAACCACACACTGCAACACTGACCACACTGCAACACTGACCACACACTGCAACACTGACCACACACTGCAACACTGACCACACACTGCAACACTGACCACACACTGCAACACTGACCACACACTGCAACACTGACCACACACTGCAACACTGACCACACACTGCAACACTGACCACACACTGCAACACTGACCACACACTGCAACACTGACCACACACTGCAACACTGACCACACACTGCAACACTGACCACACACTGCAACACTGACCACACACTGCAACACTGACCACACACTGCAACACTGACCACACACTGCAACACTAACCACACACTGCAACACTGACCACACACTGCAACACTAACCACACACTGCAACACTGACCACACACTGCAACACTAACCACACACTGCAACACTGACCACACACTGCAACACTGACCACACACTGCAACACTAACCACACACTGCAACACTGACCACACACTGCAACACTGACCACACACTGCAACACTGACCACACACTGCAACACTAACCACACACTGCAACACTGACCACACACTGCAACACTGACCACACACTGCAACACTGACCACACACTGCAACACTGACCACACACTGCAACACTGACCACACACTGCAACACTGACCACACACTGCAACACTGACCACACACTGCAACACTGACCACACACTGCAACACTGACCACACACTGCAACACTGACCACACACTGCAACACTGACCACACACTGCAACACACCACACACTGCAACACTGACCACACACTGCAACACTGACCACACACTGCAACACTGACCACACACTGCAACACTGACCACACACTGCAACACTGACCACACACTGCAACACTGACCACACACTGCAACACTGACCACACACTGCAACACTGACCACACACTGCAACACTGACCACACACTGCAACACTGACCACACACTGCAACACTGACCACACACTGCAACACTGACCACACACTGCAACACTGACCACACACTGCAACACTGACCACACACTGCAACACTGACCACACACTGCAACACTGACCACACACTGCAACACTGACCACACACTGCAACACTGACCACACACTGCAACACTGACCACACACTGCAACACTGACCACACACTGCAACACTGACCACACACTGCAACACTAACCACACACTGCAACACTGACCACACACTGCAACACTGACCACACACTGCAACACTGACCACACACTGCAACACTGACCACACACTGCAACACTGACCACACACTGCAACACTGACCACACACTGCAACACTGACCACACACTGCAACACAACCACACACTGCAACACTGACCACACACTGCAACACTGACCACACACTGCAACACTGACCACACACTGCAACACTAACCACACACTGCAACACTGACCACACACTGCAACACTACCACACACTGCAACACTGACCACACACTGCAACACTGACCACACACTGCAACACTGACCACACACTGCAACACTGACCACACACTGCAACACTGACCACACACTGCAACACTGACCACACACTGCAACACTGACCACACACTGCAACACTAACCACACACTGCAACACTGACCACACACTGCAACACTGACCACACACTGCAACACTGACCACACACTGCAACACTGACCACACACTGCAACACTGACCACACACTGCAACACTGACCACACACTGCAACACTGACCACACACTGCAACACTGACCACACACTGCAACACTAACCACACACTGCAACACTGACCACACACTGCAACACTGACCACACACTGCAACACTGACCACACACTGCAACACTGACCACACACTGCAACACTGACCACACACTGCAACACTGACCACACACTGCAACACTGACCACACACTGCAACACTGACCACACACTGCAACACTAACCACACACTGCAACACTGACCACACACTGCAACACTGACCACACACTGCAACACTGACCACACACTGCAACACTGACCACACACTGCAACACTGACCACACACTGCAACACTGACCACACACTGCAACACTAACCACACACTGCAACACTGACCACACACTGCAACACTAACCACACACACTGCAACACTGACCACACACTGCAACACTGACCACACACTGCAACACTGACCACACACTGCAACACTGACCACACACTGCAACACTGACCACACACTGCAACACTGACCACACACTGCAACACTGACCACACACTGCAACACTGACCACACACTGCAACACTGACCACACACTGCAACACTGACCACACACTGCAACACTGACCACACACTGCAACACTGACCACACACTGCAACACTGACCACACACTGCAACACTGACCACACACTGCAACACTAACCACACACTGCAACACTAACCACACACTGCAACACTGACCACACACTGCAACACTGACCACACACTGCAACACTGACCACACACTGCAACACTGACCACACACTGCAACACTAACCACACACTGCAACACTGACCACACACTGCAACACTGACCACACACTGCAACACTGACCACACACTGCAACACTGACCACACACTGCAACACTGACCACACACTGCAACACTGACCACACACTGCAACACTGACCACACACTGCAACACTGACCACACACTGCAACACTGACCACACACTGCAACACTGACCACACACTGCAACACTAACCACACACTGCAACACTAACCACACACTGCAACACTGACCACACACTGCAACACTGACCACACACTGCAACACTGACCACACACTGCAACACTGACCACACACTGCAACACTGACCACACACTGCAACACTGACCACACACTGCAACACTGACCACACACTGCAACACTGACCACACACTGCAACACTAACCACACACTGCAACACTGACCACACACTGCAACACTGACCACACACTGCAACACTGACCACACACTGCAACACTGACCACACACTGCAACACTGACCACACACTGCAACACTGACCACACACTGCAACACTGACCACATAATTCAACACTAACCACACACTGCAACACTGACCACACACTGCAACACTAACCACACACTGCAACACTGACCACACACTGCAACACTGACCACACACTGCAACACTGACCACACACTGCAACACTGACCACACACTGCAACACTAACCACACACTGCAACACTGACCACAATTCAACACTAACCACACACTGCAACACTGACCACACACTGCAACACTGACCACACACTGCAACACTGACCACACAATGCAACACTGACCACACACTGCAACACTGACCACACACTGCAACACTGACCACACACTGCAACACTGACCACACTTGCAACACTGACCACACACTGCAACACTGACCACACACTGCAACACTGACCACACACTGCAACACTACCACACACTGCAACACTGACCACACACTGCAACACTGACCACACACTGCAACACTAAACCACACACTGCAACACTAACACACACTGCAACACTGACCACACACTGCAACACTAACCACACACTGCAACACTGACCACACACTGCAACACTGACCACACACTGCAACACTGACCACACACTGCAACACTGACCACACACTGCAACACTGACCACACACTGCAACACTGACCACACACTGCAACACTGACCACACACTGCAACACTGACCACACACTGCAACACTGACCACACACTGCAACACTGACCACACACTGCAACACTGACCACACACTGCAACACTAACCACACACTGCAACACTGACCACACACTGCAACACTAACCACACACTGCAACACTGACCACACACTGCAACACTGACCACACACTGCAACACTGACCACACACTGCAACACTGACCACACACTGCAACACTGACCACACACTGCAACACTGACCACACACTGCAACACTGACCACACACTGCAACACTAACCACACACTGCAACACTGACCACACACTGCAACACTGACCACACACACTGCAACACTAACCACACACTGCAAACACTGACCACACACACTGCAACACTGACCACATAATTCAACACTGACCACACACTGCAACACTGACCACACACTGCAACACTGACCACACACTGCAACACTGACCACACATTGCAACACTGACCACACACACTGCAACACTAACCACACACTGCAACACTGACCACACACTGCAACACTGACACACACACTGCAACACTAACCACACACTGCAACACTGACCACACACTGCAACACTAACCACACACTGCAACACTGACCACCCACACTGCAACACTAACCACACACTGCAACAAAGACCACACACTGCAACACTAACCACACACTGCAACACTGACCACACACTGCAACACTGACCACATAATTCAACACTACCACACACTGCAAAACACTGACCACACACTGCAACACTAACCACACACTGCAACACTGACCACATAATTCAACACTAACCACACACTGCAACACTGACCACACACTGCAACACTGACCACATAATTCAACACTGACCACACACTGCAACACTGACCACACACTGCAACACTAACCACACACTGCAACACTGACCACATAATTCAACACTAACCACACACTGCAACACTGACCACACACTGCAACACTGACCACATAATTCAACACT
>WNGS01133026.1:28876-44287 GCA_020271785.1 Procambarus virginalis
CAACACTGACCACACACTGCAACACTGACCACACACTGCAACACTGACCTCACACTGCAACACTGACCACATACTGCAACACTGACCACACACTGCAACACTGACCACACACTGCAACACTAACCACACACTGAAACACTGACCACACACTGCATCACTAACCACACACTGCAACACTGACCACACACTGCAACACTGACCACACACTGAAACACTGACCACACACTGCAACACTGACCACACACGGCAACACTGACCACACACTGCAACACTAACACACACTGCAACACTGACCTCACACTGCAACACTGACCACACACTGCAACACTAACCACACACTGCAACACTAACCACACACTGCAACACTGACCACACACTGCAACACTGACCACACACTGCAACACTGACCACACACTGCTACACTGACCACACACTGCAACACTGACCTCACACTGCAACACTGACCACACACTGCAACACTGACCACACACTGCATCACTGACCTCACACTGCAACACTAACCACACCTGCAACATTGACCAGTCACTGCAACACTGACCACACACTTCAACACTGACCACACACTGCAACACTGACCACACACTGCAACACTGAACACACTCTGCAACACTGACCACACACTGCAACACTGACCACATAATTCAACACTAACCACACACTGCAACACTAACCACACACTGCAACACTGACCACACACTGCAACACTGACTACACACTGCAACACTAACCACACACTGCAACACTGACCACACACTGCAACACTAACCACACACTGCAACACTAACCACACACTGCAACACTGACCACACACTGCAACACTGACCACACACTGCAACACTGACCACACACTGCAACACTAACCACACACTGCAACACTGACCACACACTGCAACACTGACCACACACTGCAACACTAACCACACACTGCAACACTAACCACACACTTCAACACTAACCACACACTGCAACACTGACCACACACTGTAACACTGACCACACACTGCAACACTGACCACACACTGCAACACTAACCACACACTGCAACACTGACCACACACTGCAACACTGACCCCACACTGCAACACTAACCACACACTGCAACACTGACCACACACTGCAACACTGACCACACACTGCAACACTGACCACACACTGCAACACTGACCACACACTGCAACACTGACCACACACTGCAACACTGACCTCACACTGCAACACTGACCACACACTGCAACACTAACCACACACTGCAACACTAACCACAAACTGCAACACTGACCACACACTTCAACACTGACCACACACTGCAACACTAACCACACACTGCAACACTGACCACACACTGCAACACTGACCTCACACTGCAACACTGACCACACACTGCAACACTAACCACACACGCAACACTGACCACACACTGCAACACTAACACACACACTGCAACACTGACCACACACTGCAACACTGACCAAACACTGCAACACGACCACAGCAAAAAAAAAAAACATGGTTCAACCAGGAATGCAAGGTAGCGAAGCAACTGAGTAAAAGAACATGGAGAAGCTACAGAAATAACAGAACACCAGAGAGCAGGGAGAGATACCAGAGGGCCTGAAATGAGTACCTGAGAGTGAGGAGGGAAGCAGAGTAACAGTTTGAAAATCACATCGCAGGTAAAGCCAAGACCCAACCAAAGCGGCACCATAGCCACATCAGGAGGAAAACAGCAGTGAAGGACCAAGTGATGAAGCTGCGAAAAGGGGAGAACAGATACACAGAGAAAGACAAGGAGGTGTGTGAAGAACTCAACAAGAGATTCCAGGAGGTCTTCACAATAGAACAAAGAGAAGCTCCTGCACTAAATGAGGAGGCGGCAAACCAAGCAACCTTGGAGGAATTTGACCTCACCAGTGATGAGGTCAAAAGGTGACTGCTGGAGCTGGATGTGACAAAGGCTGTTGGGCCTGACAGAATCTCACCATGGATACTATAGGAAGGTGCAGAAACACTAAGTGTGCCACTCATTGTGGTGTATAACAGGTCACTGGAAACAGGAGACTTACCAGAAAGTTGGAAGACAGCTATCATTGTCCCAATGTACAAGGAGGGTAACAGGCAAGAGGCACTGAACTACAGGCCAGTTTCCTTAACTTGTATATGCAAGGTGATGGAGAAGATCGTGAGGAAAAGGCTCATAGAGCATCTAGAGGGAAATAACTTTGTAACACACCACCAACATGGGTTCAGAGATGGTAAATCGTGCCTCACAGGTTTAATAGAATTTTATGACCAGGCAACAAAAATTAGGCAGGAAAGAGAAGGGTGGGCCAACTGCATTTTCCTGGACTGCCAGAAAGCCTTTTACACAGTACCCCATAAAAGGCTGTTAAAAAAATGGAGCAACAGGCAGGAGTAAAAGGGATGGTGCTACAGTGGATAAGGGAGTGTTACGAACCCAAGTTCATCGTCAGAGCATGGAGTAGTGACGTCAACGCCATCTGTGAGTCCGCTCCCAAAACCCCCTACAACATGGACGACGCCATCTAGGGGCGACAGGATATATCGGCTAGAGACGCTAGATTCCTATCTTAGTCAGCTCGTGAGGAAGCTGGTGCTGACATCTAGTGATGTGGTGTTTAGAAAATCAGCGCCATCTGTCATAAGTGGAGTTGGATTCATGTGTCTAGGCCAGTAAGTGATGTTTCCTAGTGGTCCCATGCAGTGTCCCAGTGTACTGATGACGTGTCTGTATTCACAGAGTCGACGTAGGGCTGCTGTGATACAAGGACAGTCAGTCTACCCAGGGCAGCCAAGGTCTCTACACCAGTCTGCTTTACAGAAGCAGTGAGCCGCCGCCGGAAGAGAGCTGTGCAGTGTTCTACTGTCTGCCAGTGGAGTGGCAGTGACGGAATTCGCCGTACCTGTGGCTGGCTAGTAGAAGAGACGACTGACTAAGGTGCTGAAGAGGAAAGTAACCAGCGAGATGCACGAAGCTCCTGCTTAGGGATCGCTACCCTAGTATTTGCAAGTGAAATGGCCCAGCAGCACGAGGCTGATTGGTGCCTGCCAGCACCAGGCTGCACTGTGGTTGTGGGCCTCCACATGGAAGCACTTAGAGAGACGGTAGTTTGGCTGGCCAGGGTAGACTCATTGTTGTTTCCTGGTACCTGCTGAGAGTAGTACCACGGATGAGGAAACAAGGTAAAAGACTGCATCAATTGAGCTTCGCCGAGTGTTTAGTGTCTTCTGCGAGAGACGTTGGTGTACATATATTGTAATAATACTTCCTTTTAAGAGTTAAATATATATATATATATATATATATATATATATATATATATATATATATATATATATATAATATATATATATATATAATATATATAATATATATATATATATATATATATATATATATATATAAGGTGATGGGAAAATAGTTATATATGGATGAAGTGATGAACTGTTGTATTTAATGTACCTCCCCCTTTTGTTGTACTTGCATTACTGAGCCCCCACCCTTGAAAGCCTCTACTAACTTGGGGCCAGATACCAGAACTTTAGTACCATAAAAAAAAGAACCCAGTTGCGTCCATTGAGGCCATAACATAATTGGCATCCCAAGCTGGATCTGACCCCTTGTCAAGTACATTTGAAGGGTAGTGACGTAGTGCAATCCCATGTGAAAAATTCACCTCTTATTCTAGAACGTTACAAGTGCGGTGATTAAGTGCAGTATTGGCGAGCGCGGTGCTCGGTTATTATCAGTGCATAATTTCGGGTGAAGCGGTGTGTTAAGTACTCATGCACCACTTAGGTGATAAATGGCAGAAAGGGTGACCATTGAAGATCTGGACGATGTTCAGGAATTTCTGAACAAGGAGGACTGTCTTGCTAGATTGAAATATCTGGAAAAGCAAGAACTTGTGCAAGTGAGTGCCTGTCTAGAGATCAAAATATGCGAGAGTGATTCCCGTGTTGAAATTTTATCGTAGGTTCATAAGCACTTAAAGGCCGGGGAGAAGCAGGAAAGCGAGGCACAGAGTGTAAAGGAAAGTGAGGTGGCTTCCACTGAAAAGGAAGACAAAGGTACTGACGGTGAAAGTGATGCGGGTGAACTGAATATAAGTTTTCTAACTGTAAAAATGCCTGCCTTAGAAATAAATCGTGAGATAGAGTGGAAGAAATTAGAAATAGAACGGGAAATGAAAGAGAAGGAAATGAAACGTTTGGAATTAGAGCGAGAAAGTGAAACAGAAGAGCAAGAAAGAGAAGGAAGGGCGAAGGAAAGATTACACGAGTTAGAAGTGCTACGAATAGGTGGTCAGAGGAAAGCAAAGGAAACAAGTAGTTTCGATCCGGTAAGAAATATAAAGATGGTCCCAAAATTCAACGAAAAGGAAGTTTCGAAGTTCTTCGCTGCCCTCGAGAAGGTTGCTGCCTCTTTGGATTGGCCAAAGGAGAATTGGGATATAATGATACAGTCCGTCTTGACTGGGAAGGCCCAAATTGCCTACTCCACGTTGTCCCTAGATGATTCCAGTGATTACGACAAGGTGAAGAAGATAGTGCTTATCAGTTGGTACCTGAAGGTTATAGGCAAAATTTCAGGAACCTGAAGAGACCCCGGAGCACACGTTCACNCACTGCAACACTGACCACACACTGCAACACTGACCACACACTGCAACACTGACCACACACTGCAACACTGACCACACACTGCAACACTGACCACACACTGCAACACTGACCACACACTGCAACACTGACCACACACTGCAACACTGACCACACACTGCAACACTGACCACACACTGCAACACTGACCACACACTGCAACACTGACCACACACTGCAACACTGACCACACACTGCAACACTGACCACACACTGCAACACTGACCACACACTGCAACACTGACCACACACTGCAACACTGACCACAACTGCAACACTGACCACACACTGCAACACTGACCACACACTGCAACACTGACCACAACACTGCACTGCAACACTGACCACACACTGCAACACTAACCACACACTGCAACACTAACCACACACTGCAACAAACACACCACACACTGCAACACTAACCACACACTGCAACACTGACCACACACTGCAACACTGACCACACACTGCAACACTGACCCACCACTGCAACACTGACCACACACTGCAACACTGACCACACACTGCAACACTGACCACACACTGCAACACTGACCACACACTGCAACACTGACCACATAATTCACACTAACCACACACTGCAACACTGACCACACACTGCAACACTGACCACACACTGCAACACTGACCACACACTGCAACACTAACCACACACTGCAACACTGACCACACACTGCAACACTGACCACACACTGCAACACTGACCACACACTGCAACACTGACCACACACTGCAACACTAACCACACACTGCAACACTGACCACACACTGCAACACTGACCACACACTGCAACACTGACCACACACTGCAACACTGACCACACACTGCAACACTGACCACACACTGCAACACTGACCACACACTGCAACACTGACCACACACTGCAACACTGACCACACACTGCAACACTACCACACACTGCAACACTGACCACACACTGCAACACTGACCACACACTGCAACACTGACCACACACTGCAACACTGACCACACACTGCAACACTGACCACACACTGCAACACTGACCACACACTGCAACACTGACCACACACTGCAACACTGACCACACACTGCAACACTAACCACACACTGCAACACTGACCACACACTGCAACACTGACCACACACTGCAACACTGACCACACACTGCAACACTGACCACACACTGCAACACTGACCACACACTGCAACACTGACCACACACTGCAACACTGACCACACACTGCAACACTGACCACACACTGCAACACTGACCACACACTGCAACACTAACCACACACTGCAACACTGACCACACACTGCAACACTGACCACACACTGCAACACTGACCACACACTGCAACACTGACCACACACTGCAACACTGACCACACACTGCAACACTGACCACACACTGCAACACTGACCACACACTGCAACACTGACCACACACTGCAACACTAACCACACACTGCAACACTGACCACACACTGCAACACTGACCACACACTGCAACACTGACCACACACTGCAACACTGACCACACACTGCAACACTGACCACACACTGCAACACTGACCACACACTGCAACACTGACCACACACTGCAACACTGACCACACACTGCAACACTGACCACACACTGCAACACTGACCACACACTGCAACACTGACCACACACTGCAACACTGACCACACACTGCAACACTGACCACACACTGCAACACTGACCACACACTGCAACACTGACCACACACTGCAACACTACCACACACTGCAACACTAACCACACACTGCAACACTGACCACACACTGCAACACTGACCACACACTGCAACACTGACCACACACTGCAACACTGACCACACACTGCAACACTAACCACACACTGCAACACTGACCACACACTGCAACACTGACCACACACTGCAACACTGACCACACACTGCAACACTGACCACACACTGCAACACTGACCACACACTGCAACACTGACCACACACTGCAACACTGACCACACACTGCAACACTGACCACACACTGCAACACTGACCACACACTGCAACACTGACCACACACTGCAACACTGACCACACACTGCAACACTGACCACACACTGCAACACTGACCACACACTGCAACACTGACCACACACTGCAACACTGACCACACACTGCAACACTGACCACACACTGCAACACTGACCACACACTGCAACACTGACCACACACTGCAACACTGACCACACACTGCAACACTGACCACACACTGCAACACTGACCACACACTGCAACACTGACCACACACTGCAACACTGACCACACACTGCAACACTGACCACACACTGCAACACTGACCACACACTGCAACACTGACCACACACTGCAACACTGACCACACACTGCAACACTGACCACACACTGCAACACTGACCACACACTGCAACACTGACCACACACTGCAACACTGACCACACACTGCAACACTGACCACACACTGCAACACTGACCACACACTGCAACACTGACCACACACTGCAACACTGACCACACACTGCAACACTGACCACACACTGCAACACTGACCACACACTGCAACACTGACCACACACTGCAACACTGACCACACACTGCAACACTGACCACACACTGCAACACTGACCACACACTGCAACACTGACCACACACTGCAACACTGACCACACACTGCAACACTGACCACACACTGCAACACTGACCACACACTGCAACACTGACCACACACTGCAACACTGACCACACACTGCAACACTGACCACACACTGCAACACTGACCACACACTGCAACACTGACCACACACTGCAACACTGACCACACACTGCAACACTGACCACACACTGCAACACTGACCACACACTGCAACACTGACCACACACTGCAACACTGACCACACACTGCAACACTGACCACACACTGCAACACTGACCACACACTGCAACACTGACCACACACTGCAACACTGACCACACACTGCAACACTGACCACACACTGCAACACTGACCACACACTGCAACACTAACCACACACTGCAACACTGACCACACACTGCAACACTGACCACACACTGCAACACTGACCACACACTGCAACACTGACCACACACTGCAACACTGACCACACACTGCAACACTGACCACACACTGCAACACTGACCACACACTGCAACACTGACCACACACTGCAACACTGACCACACACTGCAACACTGACCACACACTGCAACACTGACCACACACTGCAACACTGACCACACACTGCAACACTGACCACACACTGCAACACTGACCACACACTGCAACACTGACCACACACTGCAACACTGACCACACACTGCAACACTGACCACACACTGCAACACTGACCACACACTGCAACACTGACCACACACTGCAACACTGACCACACACTGCAACACTGACCACACACTGCAACACTGACCACACACTGCAACACTGACCACACACTGCAACACTAACCACACACTGCAACACTGACCACACACTGCAACACTGACCACACACTGCAACACTGACCACACACTGCAACACTGACCACACACTGCAACACTGACCACACACTGCAACACTGACCACACACTGCAACACTGACCACACACTGCAACACTGACCACACACTGCAACACTGACCACACACTGCAACACTGACCACACACTGCAACACTGACCACACACTGCAACACTAACCACACACTGCAACACTGACCACACACTGCAACACTGACCACACACTGCAACACTGACCACACACTGCAACACTGACCACACACTGCAACACTGACCACACACTGCAACACTGACCACACACTGCAACACTGACCACACACTGCAACACTGACCACACACTGCAACACTGACCACACACTGCAACACTGACCACACACTGCAACACTGACCACACACTGCAACACTGACCACACACTGCAACACTGACCACACACTGCAACACTGACCACACACTGCAACACTGACCACACACTGCAACACTGACCACACACTGCAACACTGACCACACACTGCAACACTGACCACACACTGCAACACTAACCACACACTGCAACACTGACCACACACTGCAACACTGACCACACACTGCAACACTGACCACACACTGCAACACTGACCACACACTGCAACACTAACCACACACTGCAACACTGACCACACACTGCAACACTGACCACACACTGCAACACTGACCACACACTGCAACACTGACCACACACTGCAACACTGACCACACACTGCAACACTGACCACACACTGCAACACTGACCACACACTGCAACACTGACCACACACTGCAACACTGACCACACACTGCAACACTGACCACACACTGCAACACTGACCACACACTGCAACACTAACCACACACTGCAACACTGACCACACACTGCAACACTGACCACACACTGCAACACTGACCACACACTGCAACACTGACCACACACTGCAACACTGACCACACACTGCAACACTGACCACACACTGCAACACTGACCACACACTGCAACACTGACCACACACTGCAACACTGACCACACACTGCAACACTGACCACACACTGCAACACTGACCACACACTGCAACACTGACCACACACTGCAACACTGACCACACACTGCAACACTGACCACACACTGCAACACTGACCACACACTGCAACACTGACCACACACTGCAACACTACCACACACTGCAACACTGACCACACACTGCAACACTGACCACACACTGCAACACTGACCACACACTGCAACACTGACCCACACTGCAACACTGACCACACACTGCAACACTGACCACACACTGCAACACTGACCACACACTGCAACACTGACCACACACTGCAACACTAACCACACACTGCAACACTGACCACACACTGCAACACTGACCACACACTGCAACACTGACCACACACTGCAACACTGACCACACACTGCAACACTGACCACACACTGCAACACTGACCACACACTGCAACACTGACCACACACTGCAACACTGACCACACACTGCAACACTGACCACACACTGCAACACTGACCACACACTGCAACACTGACCACACACTGCAACACTGACCACACACTGCAACACTGACCACACACTGCAACACTGACCACACACTGCAACACTGACCACACACTGCAACACTGACCACACTGCAACACTAACCACACACTGCAACACTAACCACACACTGCAACACTGACCACACACTGCAACACTGACCACACACTGCAACACTAACCACACACTGCAACACTGACCACACACTGCAACACTGACCACACACTGCAACACTGACCACACACTGCAACACTGACCACACACTGCAACACTGACCACACACTGCAACACTGACCACACACTGCAACACTAACCACACACTGCAACACTGACCACACACTGCAACACTGACCACACACTGCAACACTAACCACACACTGCAACACTGACCACACACTGCAACACTGACCACACACTGCAACACTGACCACACACTGCAACACTGACCACACACTGCAACACTGACCACACACTGCAACACTGACCACACACTGCAACACTGACCACACACTGCAACACTAACACACACTGCAACACTGACCACACACTGCAACACTGACCACACACTGCAACACTGACCACACACTGCAACACTGACCACACACTGCAACACTGACCACACACTGCAACACTGACCACACACTGCAACACTAACCACACACTGCAACACTAACACACACTGCAACACTACCACACACTGCAACACTGACCACACACTGCAACACTGACCACACACTGCAACACTGACCACACACTGCAACACTGACCACACACTGCAACACTAACCACACACTGCAACACTGACCACATAATGCAACACTGACCACACACTGCAACACTGACCACACACTGCAACACTGACCACACACTGCAACACTGACCTCACACTGCAACACTGACCACACACTGCAACACTGACCACACACTGCAACACTGACCACACACTGCAACACTGACCACACACTGCAACACTGACCACACACTGCAACACTAACCACACACTGCAACACTGACCACACACTGCAACACTGACCACACACTGCAACACTGACCACACACTGCAACACTGACCACACACTGCAACACTGACCACACACTGCAACACTGACCACACACTGCAACACTGACCACACACTGCAACACTAACCACACACTGCAACACTGACCACACACTGCAACACTAACCACACACTGCAACACTGACCACACACTGCAACACTGACCACACACTGCAACACTGACCACACACTGCAACACTGACCACACACTGCAACACTGACCACACACTGCAACACTGACCACACACTGCAACACTAACCACACACTGCAACACTGACCACATAATGCAACACTAACCACACACTGCAACACTGACCACATAACTGCAACACTGACCACACACTGCAACACTGACCACACACTGCAACACTGACCACACACTGCAACACTGACCACACACTGCAACACTGACCACACACTGCAACACTGACCACACACTGCAACACTGACCACACACTGCAACACTGACCACACACTGCAACACTGACCACACACTGCAACACTGACCACACACTGCAACACTAACCACACACTGCAACACTGACCACACACTGCAACACTAACACACACTGCAACACTGACCACACACTGCAACACTGACCACACACTGCAACACTGACCACACACTGCAACACTGACCACACACTGCAACACTGACCACACACTGCAACACTGACCACACACTGCAACACTGACCACACACTGCAACACTGACCACACACTGCAACACTGACCACACACTGCAACACTAACCACACACTGCAACACTGACCACACACTGCAACACTGACCACACACTGCAACACTGACCACACACTGCAACACTGACCACACACTGCAACACTGACCACACACTGCAACACTGACCACACACTGCAACACTGACCACACACTGCAACACTGACCACACACTGCAACACTAACCACACACTGCAACACTGACCACACACTGCAACACTGACCACACACTGCAACACTGACCACACACTGCAACACTGACCACACACTGCAACACTGACCACACACTGCAACACTGACCACACACTGCAACACTGACCAACAATGCAACACTGACCACACACTGCAACACTGACCACACACTGCAACACTGACCACACACTGCAACACTGACCACACACTGCAACACTACCACACACTGCAACACTGACCACACACTGCAACACTGACCACACACTGCAACACTGACCACACACTGCAACACTGACCACACACTGCAACACTGACCACACACTGCAACACTGACCACACACTGCAACACTACCACACACTGCAACACTGACCACACACTGCAACACTGACCACACACTGCAACACTGACCACACACTGCAACACTAACCACACACTGCAACACTACCACACACTGCAACACTGACCACACATGCAACACTGACCACACACTGCAACACTGACCACACACTGCAACACTGACCACACACTGCAACACTGACCACACACTGCAACACTGACCACACACTGCAACACTAACCACACACTGCAACACTGACCACACACTGCAACAACACTGACACCACACTGCAACACTGACCACACACTGCAACACTGACCACACACTGCAACACTGACCACACACTGCAACACTGACACACACTGCAACACTGACCACACTGCAACACTGACCACACACTGCACACTAACCACACACTGCAACACTGACCACACACTGCAACACTGACCACACACTGCAACACTAACCACACACTGCAACACTGACCACACACTGCAACACTGACCACACACTGCAACACTGACCACACACTGCAACACTAACCACACACTGCAACACTGACCACACACTGCAACACTAACCACACACACTGCAACACTGACCACACACTGCAAACACTGACCACACACTGCAACACTGACCACACACTGCAACACTGACCACACACTGCAACACTGACCACACACTGCAACACTGACCACACACTGCAACACTAACCACACACTGCAAACTGACCACACACTGCAACACTGACCACACACTGCAACACTAACCACACACTGCAACACTGACCACACACTGCAACACTGACCACACACTGCAACACTGACCACACACTGCAACACTAACCACACACTGCAACACTACACACACTGCAAACAAACCACACACTGCACACACTGACCACACACTGCAACACTGACCACACACTGCAACACTGACCACACACTGCAACACTGACCACATAATTCAACACTAACCACACACTGCAACACTGACCACATAATTCAACACTGACCACACACTGCAACACTGACCACACACTGCAACACTGACCACACACTGCAACACTGACCACACACTGCAACACTGACCACATAATGCAACACTGACCACACACTGCAACACTGACCACACACTGCAACACTGACCACACACTGCTGCAAATTTCTTGACTGCCAAAAGGCCTTTGATACAGTTACCGCACATGAGACTGCTATACAAACTTGAGAGGCAGGCAGGAGTAAGCGGAAAGGCCCCTAGAATGGGTGAAGAACTACCTAACAGGAAGGAGCCAGAGGGTAATGGTAAGGGGCGAGAAGTCGGACTGGAGAACAGTAACAAGTGGAGTACCTCAAGGATCGGTGCTTGGGACCAATCCTCTTTCTAATTTACGTAAATGACATGTTTACAGGAGTGGAGTCATACATGTCAATGTTTGCGGATGACGCAAAATTAATGAGAAGAGTTGTGACAGACGGAGGATTGTAGGATCCTCCAAGAGGACTTAAACAGGTTGCAGAGATGGTCAGGGAAATGGCTACTGGAGCTTAATCACCAGTAAATGTAAAGTTATGGAAATGGGATCAGGTGATAGGAGACCAAAGGGACAGTACACAATGAAGGGAACAGCCTACCTGTAACGATTCGAGAAAGAGATCTGGGAGTGGATGTGACACCTAATCTAACTCCTAATGCACATATAAATAGGATAACGAAGCAGCGTACTCTACACTGGCGAAATTAGAACTTCATTCAGAAACCTAATAGAGGAGGCTTTTAGGGCGCTTTACACTGCATACGTGAGAACCCGTCTTAGAGTATGCCGCGACAACATGGAGCCCCCACCTGAAGAAAACACATAAGGAAACTGGAGAAGGTTTAGAGGTTTGCGACGAGGCTTGTCCCAGAGTTAGGAGGGAAGGGATATGAAGAGCGACTGAAGGAACTGAACCTTACGACACTAGAGAATAGAAGGGGAGAGGAGATATGATAGGGACATATAAAATACTCAGGGGAATTGACAAAGTGGAAATAGATGAAATGTTCACACGTAATAATAACTGAACGAGGGGACATGGGTGGAAACTGGAAACTCAGTAGAGTCACAGATCTGTTAGGAAGTTTTCTTTTAGCGTGTGTGTAGTGGAAAAATGGAATGCACTAGGGGAACAGGTTGTGGAAGCAAATACTATTCATACTTTTAAGACTAGGTATGATAGGGAAATGGGACAGGAGTCATTGCTGTAAACAACCGATAGCTGGAAAGGGGGATCCAAGAGTCAATGCTTGCTCGATCCTGCAAGCACAGATAGGTAAGTACAGACAGATAGGTAAGTACACACACACACACACACCACACACCACACACATCACACACACACACACACACACACACGCACACGCACACGCACACGCACACGCACACGCACACGCACACGCACACGCACACACACACACACACACACACCACACACACACACACAACACACACACACACACACACACACACACAAACACACACACACACACACACACACACACACACATCACCCCCACACACACACACACACCACCCACACACACACACACACACACCACACACACACACACACCACACACACACACACACACACACACACACACACACACACGCGACAAAGATTAGGCAAGAAGGATGGGCGGACTGGATTTTTTTTGGACTGTCGGAAAGCCTTTTGACACAATACCCCATAAAAGGCTGATGCATAAACTGGAGAAACAGGCAGGAGTAACTGGTAGGGCGCTCCAGTGGATAAGGGAGTACCTAAGCAATAGGAAGCAGAGTTACAATGAGTGGTGAGACCTCACAATGGCGTGAAGTCACCAGTGGAGACCCACAGGGCTCTGTACTCGGACCTATCCTGTTTCTGATATTCGTAAATGATCTCCCAGAGGGTATAGACTCATTCCTCTCAATGTTTGCTGGAACGTGAAAATTATGAGAAGGATTAACACAGAGGACAGCTTGAGGCTTCAAGAAGACCTGGACAAGCAGCAGGAATGGTCGAACAAATGGCTGTTAGAGTTTAACCCAAGCAAATGTAATGTAATGAAGATTCAAGATTCTCAAGGGAATCGACTGTGTTGATAAAGACAGGCTATTTAAACACAATGGGCTACACGCACTAGGAGACACAGGTGGAAACTGAGTGCCCAAATGGCCACATGAGATATTAGAAAGAACTTTTATAGTGTCAGAGTGGT
>WNGS01133026.1:57727-69733 GCA_020271785.1 Procambarus virginalis
TGACAGATGGAATGCATTAGGAAGTAATGGCTGGATGCTAATTCCATACAAGTTTCAGTGTAGATATGATAGAGCCAGTAGGCTCAGGAACCTGTACACCTGTTGATGACGGTTGAGAGGCGGGACCAAAGAGCCAGAGCTCAACCCCCGCAAGCACAACTAGGTGAGTACAACATGGTGAGTACAACTAGGGAGTACACACACAGGCCAGGCTACCAGGGGGACCTGGTAGCCTGGTGGATAGCGCGCAGGACTTGCAATTATGTGGCGCGGGTTCGATTCCCGCACCAGGCAGAAACAAATGTTCAAGTTTCTTTCACCCTGAATGCCCATGTTACCTAGCAGTAAACAGGTACCTGGGAGTTAGTCAGCTGTCACGGGCTGCTCCTGGGTTGTGTGTGGGAAAAAAAAAGTAGTTAGTAAACACCTGGTTGACAGTTGAGAGGCGGGCCGAAAGAGCAAAGCTGAACCCAGCAAAACACAACTAGGTGAATACACATACACATACACACGTGTACCCATTTCTCTCCCCACATTGTAACAATTTCTCCTACACTATCTCCTTCACTGTAACCAAAAACTTGTTCTCAGAATAAATGCTGGAGTTTATAAGCATTTCATTCTACCCGTCTGTAACACCATCACCTCACCATGATAACTTTTTCCCTTATAACCTAGAACCTATTCGCTGTAAATATAATAAAGGTCGATAATCCCACGACAATGTTTACATTTCCTCTTTATGTTGATGTATTCTCGTTGTTTAGTCATATCTCTCCTCGCGCGGCGCCACTCAGTGCGAGGAATATTCATGTTTTTTTTAAGTCAATTGACTTTCACTCAGAGTTTTACTCTCGGTGTTGGAAGAGCACACTTACTCTCAGTAACATTACTCGCTGTGCTCTTGATCTCAGAGCTAAGACTTGTAATCTTTTCACTCATAGAATTCTTACTCAGTGTTCAAACTCTAAGTGCTGTTACTCTCTGTTCTATTGTTTCCTGTGTTCCAACACACAGTGTCCCAACACATAGTGTCCCACACACAGTGGCCCAACACACAGTGGCCCAACACTCAGTGTCCCAACACACAGAGGCCCAACACACAGTGGCCCAACACACAGTGGCCCAACACTCAGTGTCCCAACACACAGAGGCCCAACACACAGTGTCCCAACACACAGTGGCCCAACACACAGTGGCCCAACACATAGTGGCCCAACACTCAGTGTCCCAACACACAGAGGCCCAACACACAGTGTCCCAACACACAGTGGCCCAACACACAGAGGCCCAACACACAGTGTCCCAACACACACAGTGTCCCAACACACACAGTGTCCCAACACACAGTGTCCCAACACACACAGTGTCCCAACACACACAGTGTCCCAACACACAGAGGCCCAACACACAGAGGCCCAACACACAGAGGCCCAACACACAGTGTCCCAACACACAGTGGCCCAACACACAGTGTCCCAACACACAGTGGCCCAACACACAGTGGCCCAACACACAGTGTCCCAACACACAGAGGCCCAACACACAGTGTCCCAACACACACAGTGTCCCAACACACACAGTGTCCCAACACACAGTGTCCCAACACACACAGTGTCCCAACACACACAGTGTCCCAACACACAGAGGCCCAACACACAGAGGCCCAACACACAGAGGCCCAACACACAGTGTCCCAACACACAGTGGCCCAACACACAGTGTCCCAACACACAGTGGCCCAACACACAGTGGCCCAACACACAGTGTCCCAACACACAGAGGCCCAACACACAGTGTCCCAACACACAGTGGCCCAACACACAGAGGCCCAACACACAGTGGCCCAACACACAGTGTCCCAACACACAGAGGCCCAACACACAGTGTCCCAACACACAGTGGCCCAACACACAGTGTCCCAACACAGTGTCCCAACACACAGTAGCCCAACACACAGTGTCCCAACACACAGAGGCCCAACACACAGTGGCCCAACACACAGTGTCCCAACACACAGTGGCACAACACACAGAGGCCCAACACACAGTGGCCCAACACACAGTGGCCCAACACACAGTGTCCCAACACACAGTGGCCCAACACACAGTGTCCAAACACACAGTGTCCCAACACACACAGTGTCCCAACACACACAGTGTCCCAACACACACAGTGTCCCAACACACACAGTGTCCCAACACACACAGTGTCCCAGCACACAGTGTCAAAACACACAGTGTCCCAACACACACAGTGTCCCATAACACAGTGTCAAAACACACAGAGTGTCCCAACACACAGTGTCCCAACACACACAGTGTCCCAACACACACAGTGTCCCAACACACACAGTGTCCCAACACACACAGTGTCCAACACACACAGTGTCCCATAACACAGTGTCCCATAACACAGTGTCAAAATACACAGAGGCCCAACACACAGTGTCCCAACACACACAGTGTCCCAACACAGTGTCCCAACACACAGTGGCCCAACACACAGAGGCCCAACACACAGTGTCCCAACACACAGTGTCCCAACACACAGTGTCCCAAAACACAGAGGCCCAACACACAGTGGCCCAACACACAGAGGCCCAACACACACTGGCCCATCACACAGTGGCCCAACACACAGAGGCCCAACACACAGAGGCTCAACACACAGTGGCCCAACACACAGTGGCCCAACACACAGTGGCCCAACACACAGTGGCCCAACACACAGTGGCCCAACACACAGTGGCCCAACACACAGTGGCCCAACACACAGTGGCCCAACACAGTGGCCCAACACACAGTGACCCAACACACAGAGGCCCAACACACAGTGGCCCAACACACAGTGGCCCAACACACAGTGTCCCAACACACAGTGGCCCAACACACAGTGTCCCAACACACAGTGTCCCAACACACAGTGTCCCAACACACAGTGTCCCAACACACAGTGGCCCAACACACAGTGGCCCAACACACAGTGGCCCAACAGACAGTGGCCCAACACACAGTAGCCCAAAACAGTGTCCCAACACACAGTGTCCCAACACACAGTGGCCCAACACACAGTGTCCAAATACGCTGTGTCTCAACACAAAGTGGCTTAACACACAGTGTCCCAACATACAGTGTCCCAACAGACAGTGGCCCAACACACAGTAGCCCAAAACAGTGTCCCAACACACAGTGTCCCAACACACAGTGTCCCAACACACAGTGGCCCAACACACAGTGTCCCAACACAGTGTCCCAACAGACAGTGGCCCAACACACAGTGTCCCAACACACAGTGTCCTAACACACATTGTCCCAACACACAGTGTCCCAACAGTGTCCCAACACACAGTGGCCCAACACACAGTGCCCCAACACACAGTGTCCCAACACACAGTGTCCCAACACACAGTGGCCCAACACACAGAGGCCCAACACACAGTGGCCCAACACACAGTGGCCCAACACACAGTGGCCCAACACACAGTGGCCCAACACACAGTGGCCCAACACACAGTGTCCCAACACACAGTGGCCTAATACACAGTGGCCCAACACACAGTGTCCCAACACACAGTGGCCCAACACATAGTGTCCCAACACACACTGGCCCAACACACAGTGGCCCAACACACAGTGGCCCAAAACAGAGGCCCAACACACAGTGTCCCAACACAGTGTCCCAACAAACAGTGGCCCAACACAGTGTCCCAACACACAGTGGCCCAAAACACAGTGTCCCAATACACAGTGGCCCAATACACAGTGCACCAACACAGTGTCCCAACACACAGTGTCCCAACACAGTGTCCCAACACAGTGTCCCAACACACAGTGTCCCGACACACAGTGCCCAACACACAGAGGCCCAACACACAGTGTCCCAACACACAGTGCCCAACACACAGAGGCCCAACACACAGTGTCCGAACACACAGTGTCCCAACACACAGTGGCCCAACACACAGTGCCCAACACACAGAGGCCCAACACACAGTGTCCCAACACACAGTGGCCCAACACACAGTGGCCCAACACACAGTGGCCCAACACTCAGTGTCCCAACACACAGAGGCCCAACACACAGTGTCCCAACACACAGTGTCCCAACACACAGTGGCCCAACACACAGTGGCCCAACACTCAGTGTCCCAACACACAGAGGCCCAACACACAGTGTCCCAACGCACAGTGGCCCAACACACAGTAGCCCAACACACAGTGTCCCAACACACAGTGTCCCAACACACAGTGTCCCAACACACACAGTGTCCCAACACACAGAGGCCCAACACACAGTGTCCCAACACACAGTGGCCCAAAACACAGAGGCCCAACACACAGTGGCCCAACACACAGTGGCCCAACACACAGTGGTCCAACACAGTGGCCCAACACACAGTGGCCCAACACACAGTAGCCCAACACACAGTGGCCCAACACACAGTGGCCCAACACAGAGTGTCCCAACACACACAGTGTCCCAACACACAGAGGCCCAACACACAGTGGCCCAACACACAGTGGCCCAACACACAGAGGCCCAACACACAGTGGCCCAACACACAGTGGCCCAACATACAGTGGTCCAACACAGTGGCCCAACACACAGTGGCCCAACACACAGTGTCCCAACACACAGTGGCCCAACACACAGTGGCCCAACACACAGAGGCCCAACACACAGAGGCCCAACACACAGTGGCCCAACATACAGTCGCCCAACACACAGTGGCCCAACACACAGTGGCCGAACACACAGTGTCCCAACACACAGTGGCCCAACACACATTGTCCCAACACACAGTTGCCCATCACACAGTGGCCCTACACACAGTGGCCAAACACACAATCTTTCAACACAGTGTCCCAACACACAGAGTCCCAACACACAGAGTCCCAACACACAGTGGTCCATCACACAGTGGCTCAACACACAGTGTCCCAACACACAGTGTCCCAACACACAGTGGCCCAACACACAGTGGCCCAACACAGTGGCCCAACACACAGTGGCCCAACACACAGTGGCCCAACACACAAGAGGCTCAACACACAGTGTCCCAACACACACTGGCCCAACACACAGTGTCCCAACACACAGTGGCCCAACACACAGTGTCCCAACACACAGTGGCCCAACACACAGTGTCCCAACACACAGAGGCACAACACACAGTGTCCCAACACACAGTGGCCCAACACAGTGTCCCAACACACAGTGGTCCAACACAGTGGCCCAACACACAGTGTCCCAACACACAGTGCCCCAACACAGTGTCCCAACACACAGAGGCCCAACACACAGTGGCCCAACACACAGTGGCCCAACACACAGTGTCCCAACACACAGTGGCCCAACACACAGTGGCCCAACACACAGAGGCCCAACACACAGAGGCCCAACACACAGTGTCCCAACACAGTGTCCCAACACAAAGTGGTCCATCACACAGTGGCCCAACACACAGTGTCCCAACACACAGTGTCCCAACACACAGTGGCCCAACACACAGTGGCCCAACACACAGTGGCCCAACACACAGTGGCCCAACACACAGAGGCCCAACACACAGTGTCCCAACACACAGAGGCCCAACACACAAGAGGCCCAACACACAAGAGGCCCAACACTACCTGTGGGGGCCAGGTAGCCTGGTGGATAGCGTGCAGGACTTGTAATTCTGTGGCGCGGGTTCGATTCCCGCACCCGGCAGAAACAAATGGGCAAAGTTTCTTTCACCCTGAATGCCCCTGTTACCTAGCAGTAAATAGGTACCTGGGAGTTAGTCAGCTGTCACGGGCTGCTTCCTGGGGTGTGTGTGGTGTGGAGAAAAAAAAAATAAAGTAGTTAGTGTAGTTAGTAAACAGTTGATTGACAGTTGAGAGGCGGGCCGAAAGAGCAAAGCTCAACCCCCGTAAAAAATACAACTAAGTGAATACAGTGGCCCAACACACAGAGGCCCAACACACAGTGTCCCAACACACACAGAGGCCCAACACACAGTGGCCCAACACACAGTGGCCCAACACACAGTGGCCCAACACACAGTGGCCCAACACACAGAGGCCCAACACACAGTGGCCCAACACACAGTGTCCCATTACACTGTGGCCCAACACACAGAGGCCCAACACACAGTGGCCCAACACACAGAGGCCCAACACACAGTGGCCCAACACACAGTGGCCCAACACACAGTGGCCCAACACACAGTGGCCCAACACACAGTGGCCCAACACACAGTGTCCCAACACACAGTGGCCCAACACACAGAGGCCCAACACACAGAGGCCCAACACACAGTGTCCCATTACACTGTGGCCCAACACACAGTGGCCCAACACAGTGTCCCAACACACAGTGGCCCAACACACAGAGGCCCAACACACAGTGGCCCAACACACAGTGTCCCATTACACTGTGGCCCAACGTACCTTTTAGGCCTTAAGCCTAAAACTTTGTATTACTTATATATTACCTGAAATTTTTTTCGTCAATATTATAGTTTTACTCTTAAATAAAACCCATAAGTAAAGACGTGTTTTGGAAGACCGTGTTACGTCTTGTCTACACAGCTCGTTGCACTACAGGGGTAAGTCATGGCATAGTCTAGGGGGGTTTCGTCTACAACACCTGTCTCTTAATGTTCAGAGTGCCTCATCAGTACGTCACATACAATAGTAATTTAAATGATTTAACCAGGTTATAAATAAATTCTCATGTATATAAAATATTTGTATAATAATAAAAGTGTATAACTATAAATCAAAAATAATATTATTCTTCAGGTATAACAGTAATCAGATGGCCTACTAAGTAGTATAATATAATCGTTTTGCTCGCCAAGATAATTGTGACTACTAAGACACATATATAATATAACACAAACAGACAACTTATCAGAATCAGACCAGTTGACCCGATGGCCCGCTCTCAGCTGCTAACTCAAAGTGGCGTCGGAAGCCGCCGCTCGCGTTCCCTCCACAACATAACGAGTGGTAAGTTTATATAAAATTATCTTACTTAAATGAGCAACATAACTGGGCTAAGGCAAACATTAGAATAACTTAAATATGAATGATTAGATTGACATGCATTAACAGAGGTAATGTATTTTACATGAAACAAATATATTTATACATAATAATAAAGAGGAAACTGCTGGCAACTACACAACTGAACAAGATCAAAATTTATAATCATGAAATTCACAGGTCCTGGGCGTGACTAGAGCAACCCCCTCCTCTCAACTGGGTTGCCAAACTATACGACACATTACAAAAATATTTAAACATGCCTTCATGCAAGACCAAAACGTAATAAATATTATATTGTACATTAATATGAGTGTTCCTTAAATAGGAATATGTAACAGACCGCTTTAAATGCTACAGTTGCATTAAGTGAGTGGACGTGTTGCCGAGAATCTTGTGCAATGATATCTCAATAAGGACTTGTAAGAGAGGAAGATAATATTTATATTCCTGAGTATTATATAACATTAGAAAGGAAGGAAGGAACTATCAGGCGGGCGGGGGGGAAGCACCAAGCCATTACGACTATATAGCACTGGGAAGGTGTCAGGATAAGGATTTGGGATGGGACGTGGGCTGCAATGGTGCCCAACCACTTGGACGGTCTGGGATTGAACACCGACCTGTATGAAGTTTAGGCGTCGCTCTAACATCCAGCCCAAGCAATGGTTTTTAATCTCTCGGAGTATCAGGGGTCGACCCCCGACCCTCCAAGTTGCGAGGCCGTGACCGTAACATATCTAGCCAGGTATCACGTTGGTCTTAATATGTAAAATTATGCATAACTAATAAATTAAAATCTTGCCTATCATTTCTCCTAGACCATTTTTCCCAAGTTCTTTTACCAATATCCATAATATGGAGATGACATATATTTTCCTAATAAATAGCCGAAAACATGTATCTTACTAGAAAATGTTTAGAATTGCTTCTAAACATTGTTGTTCAGTAACAAATAGGCCTTCATTGGCGTGTCCTCTGTTTATGGGACTTTTATACAGGTTATCTTGAGGTTATCTTGAGATGATTTCGGGGCTTTTTAGTGTCCCCGCGGCCCGGTCCTCGACCAGGCCTCCACCCCCAGGAAGCAGCCTGTGACAGCTGACTAACACCCAGGTACCTATTTTACTGCTAGGTAAACAGGGGCATAGGCAGAAAGAAACTCTGCCCATTGTTTCTCGCCGGCGCCTGGGATCGAACCCAAGACCACAGGATCACAAGTCCAGCGTGCTGTCCGCTCGGCTCCGACCGGCTCCTGGGAGCTACCCTGCTCCCAGGGTAGCAACATCAGCAGTATTTCTTGATAACGTGCCTATATGAGCCTTCCTCACGGGTTCAGCTCTGTCTGTATGAACCAGTCACAGGGTTTAGGCGCAGTTGAGACAGTGATATCGTCTTCAGGGAGATGTAGGAGCAGAGTGATTGGCATTATAGCGTGCCCACAATTCTTGGGAGTGGAGCGGGGCATTTGACACATGGTTCCCTTAAGAGGTGCAGGAGTAAGTGGTGTGACGAGCCGTCCAGTAAGAGGTCGGTGGTGGCTTACTGGCTTTAGTGTGGAGTCCCTGTTTGTCCGCCTACATAAGTGTGTGTGAATGTTAAACAACCTCACAAGTGTTCATCAGGAGTGATGATCCAGTGACTGCATAATGTTAGTGAGCTGATAAACTGTTGAGCATGAATGTAATGAATGTAAATTGATGTTGACGAGTAAATGAATTTAATGACTGCAAGACTTTGCTCCTCTAGACAGCTATGAAGCATTCATTTTATACTTATCGTTCCTGTTAATTTAACCATAGAAGATGCCTTATACGACAAAAAGCAAAATAAAGACTTGTCAGTAGGAACTCGGTACCATTACGACCAAGAATATTTGATTATTGACATGAGATCTCAGGACTCTAGTGAAATGTCGTAATGTGACGGTACAGTCTTCTCCAGGTAAACACCGTGGAATAAGCCATCCACAGTTATTACAAAGGGGAGTAATTATTACATCAGGGGTAAAGTATGTTCTGACTCCAAAACTGGAGTCCGAGTGAGGTATTGGAGGAGTAAGCGGAAAGGATTTCCTTCAATACCTGACTACCAATTACGGCTCATATACATACATAAATATTTGTGTACAAACATCACCGGCAACGTAATGCATCTGCTAGAATATATACTCGAGCTGTCATCACCGTGATACTATGTCGAGCTTACACCAACAGTTAATAATGGACTCTCTTACTACAATACAACACATTCATGTACACAGCGTGTTTTGTAATGCTCCATTACAGAGACGTACACAAATGATAAACCAAAGGTACCAAAGAAAATTAAAAAAAAATCTTCACCACATTAACTATCACCAGAGATGTGATCTCTTTCAATCATAGGAAACCTCGTATTGTATTGCTTAATCAAGAAAAAAATCAAACAAAATATTCATAAAACAACACAATTACCACGTGTCAAACACTCAACAAAGTGTCTTCGCAGCATGTCGATTTACTTGTCTATAGGAAGGTTGCAAATATCTAACGAAAATGTGTTTAATATCCTAGAGCCATGGGCAGGCTGGCACACCACACAGGAAACAGACAACCCAACACCCACACACACATATCATGTTATTGGAAACTGACGACATTCTTTTTCGTCTTGGTCCTTCATAACTTGTGTGTTGCATCCCTACTAGTACGTCATCTTAAGTGTACATTAAATATTTGTGTGGAGGGACAGGAAGCCAGGGTGTATTCATACTCGTTAAAAACAATAATAGTTTTTTTATGAAACATGCTTCACAAACAACAACACACCGCCTGCATAGCTAAAACTGCAACATACTGCCTGCATTGCCACCAACATTGCAACATTCTACCAGCATTGCCACCAACATTGCAACATTCTACCAGCATTGCCACCAAAATTGCAACTTTCTACCAGCATTGCCACCAACATTGCAACATTCTACCAGCATTGCCACCAAAATTGCAACATTCTACCAGCATTGCCACCAAAATTGCAACATTCTACCAGCATTGCCACCAAAATTGCAACATTCTACCAGCATTGCCACCAACATTGCAACATTCTACCAGCATTGCCACCAACATTGCAACATTCTACCAGCATTGCCACCAACATTGCAACATTCTACCAGCATTGCCACCAACATTGCAACATTCTACCAGCATTGCCACCAAAATTGCAACATTCTGCGGAGTCCAGAAGGCAAAATACTGCCTTAATATTCCAAAGTGCATCATACTCAATACTTGCTAAATACACATCATACTCCCTTCTTTCTCACTTGGGCTGGACGGTAGAGCGACGTCTCGCTCCACGCAGGTCGGTGTTCAATTCCCGACTGTCCAAGTGGTTGGCACCATATCCTCCCCCCCACCCCCCCGTTCCATCCCAAATCCAGTCCCCTTCCAAGCGCTATATAGTCGCAATGGCTTTGCGCTTTCTCCCGATAATTCCTCCTACCTTACTTGCTCAAACCGCAACAAACTGAAAATAGGAAGCATTTACAATGGTAAAATTGCGACACTCTCCCTACTGTTCAAAATGCAACATTCTGCCAACATTGGCCAAACTGTAAAATACTGACTTCACTGCAACATACTACATACACTGTAACAAACTACCCACACAGCTGCATACTGCTCATACATCAAAATTCTGCCAATGCTGCAATATAATACTGACATTAGAAATTCTTGCCCATTTTGCAACATTTCAATCATTCATCATAATTCTGACATCATGGCAGGGGCCTAAGCAAATAGTTATATACTGTCCCATGATTTAACATTCTTATCATGTTGCAAAATACTTGTCATGCTAAAACATTTTCAAGTAACAAAATACCGAATAATTATTCAACAATTTTGCCTACGCTTCAACAATTTGACCATACTTCAACATTCTGACCATACTTCAACATCCTGACAATGCTGCAACACTCAGACCATACTTCAACATTCTGACCATACTTCAACATTCTGACCATACTTCAACATCCTGACAATGCTGCAACACTCAGACCATACTTCAACATTCTGACCATACTTCAACATTCTGACCATACTTCAACATCCTGACAATGCTGCAACACTCAGACCATACTTCAACATTCTGACCATACTTCAACATTCTGACCATACTTCAACATCCTGACAATGCTGCAACACTCAGACCATACTTCAACATTCTGACCATACTTCAACATTCTGACCATACTTCAACATCCTGACAATGCTGCAACACTCAGACCATACTTCAACATTCTGACCATACTTCAACAACCTGACAATGCTTGAACATCCTGACAATGCTGCAACACTCAGACCATACTTCAACATCCTGACCATACTTCAACATTCTGACCATACTTCAACAACCTGACAATGCTTGAACATTCTGACAGTGCCTCAACATCCTGACCATATTTCACCATCCTGACAATGTTTCAACATTCTGACCATACTTCAACATTCTGACAATGCTTCAACATCCTGACAATGATTCAACATCCTGACAATGCCTCAACATTCTGACGATGCTTCAACATTCTCAACATACTTCAACATTCTGACAATTCTTTACCATTCTCACCATGCTTCAACATCCTGACCATACTTCAACATCCTGACCATGCTTCAACATCCTGACCATACTTCAACATCCTGACCATACATCAACATTCTGACCATACTTCAACATCCTGACCATGCTTCAACATCCTGACCATACTTCAACATCCTGACCATACATCAACATTCTGACCATACTTCAACATCCTGACCATGCTTCAACATCCTGACCATGCTTCAACATCCTGACCATACTTCAACATTCTGACCATACTTCAACATTCTGACCACGCTTCAACATCCTGACCTTACTTCAACATTCTGACCATACTTCAACATCCTGACCATACTTCAACATCCTGACCATACTTCAACAT
>WNGS01133026.1:81448-93884 GCA_020271785.1 Procambarus virginalis
GATAAAGGTTCATGGTTGTTGTCTAAGAGTGACATGCCCTGTGTGCTGTCCAGTTGAAGTCAGATTATTTGTCGGCGGAGGTGATGTTGGGAGTGTGCCCCAACATACCGTTCCAGGAGTCCAGTGATCCTGGGGAAGACTTGTGTGGGTCCAAGGTGTTGCCAGAGAAATGTGTGCCAGAGGTGAACCAGAAGGACCGTGGTACATGTGGAACACGAACAAGGTAGATCTAGCCAGCATCCTTGAAGATGAGGCAGAGGACTGTCAAGTCATTGTATACCCGGCCTGTGTAGTGACAGGGTCGGAGGTAGCCGCCGAAGTCGACACTGAAGGTGATATGGCAGTGTCAACTCCACCAAGGGAGGAGGCCAACATGGACATATCTGGGCTGTTCGACGAAGATCCAGCTCAGAAGAATGAGGATTCGAGGGGACAGGAAGTAAAGATGACCTACCTGAAAGGTTCAGCGTGAACCGAGTGGACCTGATTAGGGCTCAGAAAGAGGAGTTTATAGATCTAATCAGGGAGGCAAAAGGGGAAAACTCATGTCCGGAGTCCCCGTGTATTACTACTTGGACGATGACGTACTGATGAGGAAGTGGCGGCCGGACAAGGCCGGTGCAGATAAGGTGTGGTTGGAGAAGCACCAAGTGTTAGTGCCGAAGGAGTTTAGGGCAGCAGTGCTAGAACTAGCCCACTCCGTGGATATGGCAGGGCACTTAGGGGTAAAGAAGACCTTAAATAAGGTGCAGGAGCACTTCTACTGGCCGAACGTGTGGAAGGATGTAAGGAAGTATTGCAGGACATGTTTGGCGTGCCAACGTGCAGGTAAGCCGGCTCCGGCTATACCAAAGGCACCGTTAAAGCCCATACCGGCGTTTGGCGAGCCTTTTGAGAGAGTCTTGATAGACTGTGTAGGCCCACTGCCAAGGACCAGGAAGGGCCACGAATATTTACTAACCATAATGTGTACAGCCACCCGTTTTCCCGAAGCGATCCCCTGAGAAGAGTGACGTCGAGAGCCGTTCTGGACAGACTACAGAACTACATTGCGTGGGTAGGAATGCCCAAGGTTATCCAGACGGACCAGGGGAGTGTCTTCCAGTCGAAGTTGTTCAGGGAAACTGTAAAAGGATGGAGGGTAGAGCAAGTGCGCTCGTCACCGTATCACCCTCAGTCGCAGGGAGCATTGGAGCGTTTCCATGGGACGCTAAAGAGCTTGTTAAGGATATACTGCGCTGAGGAAGGGAGTAGTTGGGACGAGGCATTACCATCCGTGTTGTTCGCCATCAGGGATGCGGTAGTAGAATCACTTGGATTCACCCCATTCCAGCTGGTGTACGGACACTCCGTGAGGAGCCCGGTGGGCGCGCTGAAGGAGCAGCTCACCGTGGATAGGCCTAAAGTGGACGTGGGACGGTATGTGAGAACTTTCAGAGAGCGACTCTCTAGGGCCAGAGATTTGGCCAAGGAAAATTTGAGAGCGTCCCAGGCAGAGATGGTAAGATATCACGACAGGAAGGCAAAGGGCAGGAGATTTCAAGAAGGAGATCAGGTGTTAGTCCTCCTACCGGTGAAAGGAAGCATATACGAGTCGAGATTTTGTGGACCGTATACCATCCAGAAGGCTTTAGGAGATGTGAATTATGTAATCCACATGCCAGATCGTCCGAGGAAGTCACAGGTTTGCCACGTGAATATGATAAAAAGGTACTACGACAGAGATAAGCCTCTAAGTGGTGACGAACAGATGGAAACCCCGTTGCAGACGACTGTGCTTTGTGTGGGAGACAGCGAAGGAACAGAAGAGGAGAACTATAAGTTAGAGAGGGCCGATGGCACGAAGATATCGAATGCGGAAAGCCTGGCCAAGATAGGTGAACGCTTGGGTCATTTAGAGGATGACAAACGCCAGGAACTAGCGGAGATCCTCCAGAGGAATAAGTCGTTATTCACAGACGTGCCCAGAAGACACTGCGGAACGGTGCACGAGGTGAATGTAGGGAGTGCTGACCCCATCAAGCAGCACCCTTACAGAATTAACCCAGAGAAAGCAGCGGCAATGAGAGCCGAAGTGAAGTATCTGCTAGATAACGACTTGGCAGAGGTTAGCGACAGTGACTGGAGTTCGCCGTGCCTCCTCGTGAAGAAGAGTGATGGCACGTACCGGTTCTGCACTGATTACAGGAAGGTGAATTCAGTCACGGTCGCTGACTCGTTCCCGATACCACGCATTGACGATTGCATAGATCGGATTGGGAGCGCACGGTATGTCTCGAAAATAGACCTGCTAAAGGGATACTACCAGATTCCCCTGTCCGAGGAGGCTAAGAGGATCTCAGCGTTCGTGACACCCGACGGCTTGTATCAATATAAAGTGGTGCCGTTCGGAATGAAGAATAGTGGCAGCTGTTTCCAGCGAGTAATGAATCGGATATTACAAGGTGCGACTGGATGTGCAGTGTACATCGATGATATTGTCGTGTTCGCTGATTCCTGGAAGGATCACGTGGATCGGCTGGTAGATTTGTTCGATCGACTGGAGAAAGCCAACATGACGATTAACTTAGCAAAAAGCGAGTTCGGGAGAGCCCGCCTGGAGTACCTTGGATACATAGTCGGGCAAGGCGAGGTTGCTCCGGTAAGAACAAAGGTGGAGGCCATTGACAACTTCCCGGTGCCCAGGAGCAAGAAAGATTTGTTGAGATACCTCGGTATGATTGGATATTACCGGAAGTTCTGTGAAAATTTCTCCACCATAGCCGCTCCTATGACGAGTTTGCTATCAAAGAGCAAGAAGTGGGAGTGGAATAGAACGGCACAAGAAGCGTTTGAGAAGACCAAAAGACTGTTGACCGAGGCGCCTGTACTAGTGTCGCCCGATTTTGGAACGCCGTTTACGTTATTTGTGGATGCCAGTGATATAGGGGCTGGAGCTGTACTGACGCAGCAGGATGATGGAATTTACCGTCCCGTGTCTTTCTTTTCAAAAAAATTTGTTAAGCACCAGATGTCGTACAGTACGGTCGAGAAAGAGACTTGGCCCTGGTAATGGCATTGAGACATTTTGAAGTGTATGTGAGTGGGGGAGGACGCCCAGTAACAGTGTATACTGACCATAACCCCCTAGTTTTTCTGAAGAAAATGAAGCATGCGAACCAGAGGTTAACCAGATGGTTTTTATTGCTCCAAGAGTATGACTTGGTGATAACGCACATAAGAGGGCGAGACAATGTAGTGGCTGATGCGTTATCTCGAGCCTAGCCACTAGAATAACTCTCAAAAATAAGGGGAGGGGAGTGTTATGATCTCAGCCTGCAGGAGAAACGAGTCTCACCCTTGAGAGTTATTCAGCAAGCCTGACCTAACTGGAAGGTCCAGGAATTATAGAGGCGATAACACAGATGTAAAATAGTTTGTTGAATTTATATAAAAGTTTGAGATTATGGGCAATGAACTAGAAAACAGATAAATGACTTGTTGGAGATGTGGACAAGTTACTGGAGGCGTGAGGCTCGCTTGTGGAGGGCGATGACCTCACTTGAGGCCAGACATCGCAGGGGAGAGGCCGCGCTTTGACGAGCTCCCGCCAGGAGGGAACCCCTAGTGATATTATCTCCAAGAGAAGAGAAGGTGCAGACGTTCCAGCTGTTGAATCGAGCTGAAGACGTTGCGGTCTCAAGTCCTGGACGGCGAGGAGAGAGTATTAAGCCGCCCAGTGACAGTTTTGTGGGCTGTGACAAGCGCCCTGGTCAGACGTTGTCAGAGGGAGAAGCGCCCTCGACCAGATAATCTGTGGTAAGCCCGATTTAAGCCAGTTCATAGTGTTTGCTTGTAGTTGGTCGTGTGCCCAGCGACAGTAGCGATGTTTATTTTCAAGTTAGAAATGTTTTGGTATGGCAGAAAGCCTAAAATAAGAGAGTGAAGTGGGAGGAGCGCGGAGCGACGTCCGTCTTCTCTGAGCGCTGGCGGGCAACTGAAGGAGCCCGGCTCCTGAGGGAGGAGGCCCCTCCCAGCGTGAGTGAGGCTCGCCCAGCGAGGTGGCGCATGGACTCGCCCACGGGGGAGTCCACTCTCATTAATGTAGAAGACAGATAGAGATTGGAGACAAAGATGTTGTATGATTAATTTTGTTTATGTGTTAAAAAGGGAAACAATTTATTGGAGTGCAAATGGGTTGCAGGTTTGTCTTTGGGGAAGAAGTTGCTGAGGACTTGGAAGCCAGCACAGAGGGAGTGGTTGATGAGACTCCAAGGCAGGGGAGGAGAGGACCCCGAGCTATGAAGAAGCAGTGAGGAGGAGTGTCACGTGCTTCTGCAGAGGTGGTGAAGTGCCACAGTTATTCGAGGAAACTTATGGTGCAGCAGCCAGGAGAGCTGTGGATGATCCTAATAGGAGTAGGGAAGCACCATAGTTGTTCAAGGAATCTTCATGGTAGCAGCCTGGAGGAGCTGCAGAGGATCCTGGTGTTTAAGCCCTGAGGAACCTGAAGTTGTCAGGGTAGTGAAATAGTTCTAAATGATCACTTGTATGGAGGTGAGAGTGTTTGTCATTAGCGTGAACGACGCAGTGAGAGGTGAGTGATCGTTTGCCATTTATGTGCCACGAAGTGTATATTGAAGTTTAGAGTCACGGACGTAGGCAGGATTACCTACAGATATTCTAAGACTGATAGAATGGTCGATTGATTCGTTGTGTGGCACGGATCATTGATACTGATATATATATATATGTATGTTATTGCATTCAAATGCTGATTTGCCTTATATGTGTTTATAGGTATATATATATGTATACATTCTCTTGATGGTAGTGTAACATTATATTGTAAGACTTAATCTACTTGAGGAGGTTGATAATATTAGGTAATACCAAGAGATAGGATACCACTTAGCAAGCTGAGGATAGAGTTCTGATGGTGTTGGAGTGCAACCTGATTATAATAGTACAGAGTATAGGATTCATCATTATTATTATACGTATGCATGTATTGTGTATGTACTTCGTCCAGTAAATGTATCCAAATTTGCTGGTGTTTGCACTTGTCCCAGTGAGGCTTCCCAGGAAATAGTAAAGAAGGAGAGAGAGAGCAAGAAACAGGAACCACTGCTGTGGACAGGGTAAGACAGAAGTCTAGTAAGACAAAGGGGATTGAGGAGGTCATATTCCATAAGGAGAGAGTGGGGAGTCACAGCGGCTCGAGTGGGTGTGTGCACGTGACAACAAGGCTGCGTGTTGGAGCCGCATCCCCTAAACGTGTGACGTTGAGCCCCTCTCCAAGAGCCAGAAGTGCCTAGTGTGATCTCCTAGTGAAATATGAGCATTTGTCGAGTTGTGGGTTGGGTGGTCCGTCAGCGATAACATCACCACCAGATCCAACACCGCAACACTACACAGTCACATCAGGAGGAAGACAACAGTGAAGGAACAGGTGATTAAACTTAGGGTGGGCGAGGACAGGTACACAGAGAATGACAAAGAGGTGTGTGAAGAACTCAACAAAAGGTTCCAGGAGGTCTTTACAATAGAACAGGGAGATATCACGGCGCTGGGAGAGGTGGCAGCAAACCAGGTGACCTTGGATAGGTTCGAAATTACAAGAGATGAGGTCAAAAAGCACCTATTGGAGCTGGATGTGAGAAAAGCTGTTGGGCCGGATGGAATCTCGCCATGGGTATTGAAAGAGTGTGCAGGAGCACTTTGCTTACCACTCTCCATAGTGTATAGTAAGTCACTGGAAACGGGGGACCTACCAGAAATATGGAAGACTGCTAATGTAGTACCAATATACAAAAAGGGTGACAGACAAGAGGCACTGAACTACAGGCCAGTGTCCTTAACTTGTATACCATGCAAGGTGATGGAGAAGATTGTGAGAAAAAACCTAGTAACACATCTGGAGAGAAGAGACTTCGTGACAACCCATCAACATGGGTTCAGGGAGGGTAAATCTTGCCTTACAGGCTTGATAGAATTCTACGATCAGGTGACAAGAATTAAGCAAGAAAGAGAAGGGTGGGCGGACTGCATTTTTTTGGACTGTCGGAAAGCCTTTGACACAGTACCCCATAAAAGGTTGATGCATAAGCTGGAGAAACAGGCAGGAGTAACAGGTAGGGCGCTCCAGTGGATAAGGGAGTACCTAAGCAATAGGAAGCAGAGAGTTACAGTGAGGGGTGAGACCTCAGACTGGCGTGAAGTCACCAGTGGAGTCCCACAGGGCTCTGTACTTGGACCTATCCTGTTTCTGATATACGTAAATGATCTCCCAGAGGGTATAGACTCATTCCTCTCAATGTTTGCTGACGACGCCAAAATTATGAGAAGGATTAAGACAGAGGAGGACAGCTTGAGACTTCAAGAAGACCTGGACAAGCTGCAGGAATGGTCGAACAAATGGCTGTTAGAGTTTAACCCAAGCAAATGTAATGTAATGAAGATAGGGGTAGGAAGCAGGAGACCAGATACAAGGTATCATTTGGGAGATGAAATACTTCAAGAGTCAGAGAGAGAGAAAGACCTGGGGGTTGATATCACGCCAGACCTGTCCCCTGAAGCTCATATCAAGAGGATAACATCAGCAGCATATGCCAGGTTGGCTAACATAAGAACGGCCTTTAGAAACTTGTGTAAGGAATCTTTCAGAACATTATATACCACATATGTCAGACCAATCCTGGAGTATGCGGCTCCAGCATGGAGTCCCTATCTAGTCAAGCATAAGACTAAACTGGAAAAGGTTCAAAGGTTTGCCACCAGACTAGTACCCGAGCTGAGAGGTATGAGCTACGAGGAGCGACTGCAGGAATTAAACCTCACTTCGTTGGAAGACAGAAGAGTTAGGGGGGACATGATCACCACATTCAAGATTCTCAGGGGAATCGACAGGGTTGATAAAGACAGGCTGTTTAACACAAGGGGCACACGCACTAGGGGACACAGGTGGAAACTGAGTGCCCAAATGAGCCACAGAGATATTAGAAAGAACTTTTTTAGTGTCAGAGTGGTTGACAAATGGAATGCATTAGGAAGCGATGTGGTGGAGGCTGACTCCATACACAGTTTCAAGTGTAGATATGATAGAGCCCATTAGGCTCAGGAAACTGTACACCTGTTGATTGACGGTTGAGAGGCGGGACCAAAGAGCCAGAGCTCAACCCCCGCAAGCACAACTAGGTGATTACTTCTAGGTGAGTACACACACACACACACACACACACACTTGTGCTGTGACCATCGTGTTGGGTGGACATGGGTTTGGGAGCTCCTGGTTCACTAGTGGCGTGGGAGGGGTAATCAGGCAACTTCGAAGTGAAAAAGTGTGTACAAGTGAATGAAAAAACCCTTGGGTTTTGACCAAACCCATAAGGTAGTGAAGAAAAACAGTATAAGTAGCGTAATTGAAAATAGTTGATGCAGGAAGTACTGTGGCAGTGCGTAGAGTGGAGCAGACCTCACCGACCTCTGACCATGACCCCACCGGCAGCAACCTTCCCAATACCACGTGGGAGACGCTTGGAGATTCACTCACCTATTGTGTTAGCAGGACGGTAAGATACTTGGAACCCCCTGTGGGTAAGGTTGGATTATAGCAATGACTAGGTCAGGAAGGGCGTCTAGGTCCAGCAGTATTATGATTGAAGAAGAAGATAGGTTTGTGGAGAAGATGATTGGGAAATTTGTAGAGAAGAGGGATGTCTGGATAGGTGATCTAATCCAGGGGATTAAAAGTGAAATCTTTAACAAGATACAGGACGAGGTTCAAAGACTCAAACAAGAGTTTATGGATTATATTCAAGAGGAAATCAGGAAGAGCAGGGTAGAATGGCAAGGAGAAATAACTAGGCTTACTAATGAATTTGGCAGGCATAGGGGAGGCTTGGCAGGGGAAGGGGAGTAGTAGTAGGTGGAGTAGCGGGAGTGGGAGGGGTGGGGGTCAGCCAGGGAGGGGGCTACCAGCATGACCCTGACCTGAGAAAGAGGACAATCATAATCCATGGATTGCTTGAAGTCAGGGCACCATCGAGGCAGGAAAGGATGGAGATTGAGGATTTGGAGCTACAGGGGATTTTGAGGGACATGAGAGCCCATATGGCAGGGAATGAGGTGGAAGTCCACCGCCGCATTGGACCATACAACTGTAACAGGAAACGACCTGTCCTGGTACAGTTCACCAACGAAGAGGCAGTTGATTACATACTGCATCACAAACACTTGCTCAGAGGTAGCGAAAATTACTTCAACGTATATATTGACAAATTCATGACAAGGAGGAGCAGGTAGCCCACAGAGCAAGCAAACACGATACAACTCTTCCCGTTTGAGCGTAGTTACACACCCCACTGCTAATCCACCCCATGATAACCAGTTCACAACTGCTTCTCAGGTCACTCCCTCCCCAAATCAGCCCTCCTTGCCCCTGCTTATCTCCCCAACACCTCCCTTGACCCCTCTGACCCCACTGCAGTCAAATTCATCCCACATTCCAAGGACCCCCTCATCACCTCAACCCCCAAATCCCGTCCAGCCCTCATCCCCTCAACCCCCAAAACCCACCCAGCCCTCATCCCCTCAACCCCAAAAACCCACCCAGCCCTCATCCCCTCAACCCCCAAAACCTACCCAGCCCTCACCCCTCCTCATCCCCTCTCCTTCCATGTGACCCCCCACCCTTGCGAGGGGGGTGGGAGGTTCCCCCCACCCCCTCTATCCTTCCCCCTCCCGACCTCTCAACCTCTATCTGACTCCCAACCTTACGCTATCTCCCAACCCCTCTATGCCTATCAGACCCTCCCTAATCTTCAGACCCAGTATGCCCTTCCTACTCCAGACCTACCTACCCAGGCCCTACCCCAAACCCTCCTACCTACCTTCCTAGAAGCCCAGCCCCCATTAGCCCCCCAAGCACCCCTCCCGACCTCTTTCACCCCCCATACACCCCCCGGACCCCCCCAGACACCCCCCGGATCCCCCCGGACACCCCCGGATCCTCCCCACCCCCAGTCATCCCCCAGACACCCCCCAGATCCCCCAGGTCCCCCCTGCCCCCAGACACCCCCCAGATCCCCCCAGACCCCCAGAGAAGGGGGAACCTGGTACAGGAGTTTCCATGAAGAATCTCAAGGTTTGGTACACCAATGCTGATGGGGTATCTAATAAAGCAGAAGAGATAAAAGAAAGAGTGAGTGAGGCAGATCCTGACATAGTTGCAATTGTGGAAACTAAAATTAATGACATGATCTCAGATGCAATCTTTCCTGAAGGGTACCAGGTGATGAGAAAAGAGAGGACACAGAGACAGGGAGGGGGAGTGGCACTCCTAATAAAGCGGAAATGGAAGTTTGAAGACCTGGGAAATCAGGTTACCAATGAGAGCACAAGCTTCATACATGGAACTCTGACAGTAGATGGGAGGAAGATTGTGATCTTGGTAATCTACAATCCCCCACCAAACAGTAGAAGACCCAGGCAGGAGTATGATGACAACAACAAGGCATGCATAGATGAACTGCAGAAGGCAGCAACACTAGCCCACAGAATGAGAGCGAAGCTGCTGATCATGGGGGACCTAAATCATGGAGAGATAAATTGGGAATCAAGGAATCCCCATGGAGGGGACGAAACGTGGGGAGCAAAATTAGTAGATGTTATAGACAGGAATTTCCTAACACAGCATGTGAAGGAAGACACAAGGGAAAGAGGAGGAGATGCACCGAGCCTATTAGACCTGATTTTCACCCAGAACGTAGAAGATATCGAGAATTTGGAGCATGAAATACCTCTAGGGGCCAGTGACCATTGTGTCCTAGTCTTTGACTACATGATGGAATTCAAACTTATGACCATGGGACAAGAGATCTGGGAAAGGAGAGTTGACTACAGGAAAGGGGACTATAGGAGGATAAGGGACTATCTGGGAGAAGTGCAGTGGGAGGAAGAAATTAGAGGAAAAACAGTCCAAGATATGATGGACCTAGTCATACAGAAATGCCAAGAGGCCGAAGAGAGATTTATACCAACAGTAAAGGGAAAAATAAGAAGGAATATAATAACCCATGGTTTAATAGACAGTGTCAGGAAGCAAAAATGGCCAGCAGGCGGGAGTGGAGGAAGTACAGAAGACAAAGGACAGAGGACAACAGGATCAGATGCAACAGAGCTAGGAACGATTACATTAACATAAGACGAACATCGGAAAGGGACTATGAGAACGATATTGCAATCAAAGCGAAAAAACAACCTAAGCTACTACACAGTCATATAAGAAGAAAAATGTCGGTGAACGACCAAGTGACAAGACTAAGGAAGGCAGAGGGGGCATATACTGAAAGTGACAAGGAAATCTGTGAGGCACTGAATGCCAGTTTCCATGGAGTGTTCACTACCGAGCCTGAGCAGCTCCCATTGTTGGAAGGGGTTACCCTAGATGAAAGACTATCAGATATAGAGGTGACAGCAGAGGAGGTAATGAAACAGTTGACAACTCTAGATGCATCTAAAGCAGTAGGACCAGACAAAGTATCACCGTGGATACTAAAAGAAGCAGCGCAGGCCCTCAGCGTGCCTCTGGCAATGATCTTTAATGAGTCACTTATGTCGGGAGAATTGCCCAGTTGCTGGAAGAAGGCAAATGTCGTGCCGATCTTCAAGAAAGGCGATAGGGAGGAGGCACTTAACTATAGACCTGTATCACTGACAAGCATCCCCTGTAAAATACTGGAAAGAATAATTAGGCTACGACTGGTTGCACACCTGGAGAACGTTAGGTTTGTGAACAAACATCAACATGGGTTCTGGACAGGGAAATCGTGCCTAACAAACCTTCTGGAATTCTATGATAAAATAACGAGGATAAGACAGGACAGAGATGGTTGGGCAGACTGCATATTTCTGGACTGCCAAAAAGCCTTTGATACAGTACCGCACATGAGACTGCTGTTCAAACTCGAGAGGCAGGCGGGGGTGGGGGAAAGGTCCTAGCATGGATAAGGAACTACCTAACAGGAAGGAGCCAAAGAGTTACGGTAAGGGCGAGAAGTCGGACTGGCGAACAGTAACAAGTGGAGTACCACAAGGATCGGTGCTGGGACCCAATTCTATTTCTTATTTAATGGCGTGCGGCGCCTGAGGGGTTCGAAATTACGAGAGAGGAGGTCAAGAGACACCTGCTGGTGGATCTGGATGTTAGAAAGACTGGTGGTCCAGACAGGATCTCGCCATGGGTACTGAAAGAGTGTGCAGAGGACTTTGCTGCCACTCTCCATAGTGTATAGTAGGTCATTGGAGACGGGAGACCTATCAAATATGGAAGACGGAATGTGGTCCCAATATACAAAAAGGCCGACAGGCAAGAGGCACTGAACTACAGGCCAGTGTCCTTGACTTGTATACCATGCAAGGTGATGAGAAGATCGTGAGAAAAAAACCTGGGTAGCACATCTGGAGAGAAGGGACTTCGTGACAAATCGCCAACATGGGTTCAGGGAGGGTAAATCTTGCCTGAGCTGGGCTTAATAGAATTCTACGATCAGGTGACAAAGATTAAACAAGAAAGAGAGGATGGGCGGACTGCATTTTTTTAACTGTTGGAAATCCTTTGACACAGTACCCCATAAAAGGTTGATGCATAAGCTGGAGAAACAGGCAGGAGTAAGGTAGGGCGCTCCAGTGGATAAGGGAGTACTAAGAAATAGGAAGCAGAGAGTTACAGTGAGGGGTGAGACCTCAGAATGGCGTGAAGTCCCAGTGGAATCCCACAGGGCTCTGTACTCGGCCTATCCTGTTTCTGATATACGTAAATGATCTCCCACAAGGGTATAGACTCATTCCTCTCAATGTTTGCTGACGACGCCAAAATTATGAGAGGATTAAGACAGAGGAGGACAGCTTGAGGCTTCAAGAAGACCTGGACAAGCTGCAGGAATGGTCGAACAAATGGCTGTTAGAGTTTAACCCAAGCAAATGTAATGTAATGAAGATAGGGGTAGGAAGCAGGAGACCAGATACAAGGTATCATTTGGGCGATGAAATACTTCAAGAGACAGAGAGAGAGAAAGACCTGGGGTTGATATCATGCCAGACTGTCCATGAAGCTCATATCTAGAGGATAACATCAGCAGCATATGCCAGGTTGGCTACATAAGAAACGGCCTTTAGAAACGTTGTAAGGATCTTCAGAACATTATATACCACATATGTCAGACCAATCCTGGAGTATGCGGCTCCAGCATGGAGTCCATATCTAGTCAAGCATAAGATTAACTGGAAAAGGTTCAAAGGTTTGCCACCAGACTAGTACTCGAGCTGAGAGGTATGAGCTACGAGGAGAGACTACGGGAATTAAACCTCACTTCGTTGGAAGACAGAAGAGTTCGAGGGGACATGATCACACACATTTAAGATTCTCAAAGGAACAAATAAATAAATAAATGTTTTT